>JAPYZB010000132.1:0-13310 GCA_030522745.1 Eupelmus kiefferi | reverse complement strand
AAGCAATATTTAAGAAGAAGGATAGAAATAATATCGCCGGTCCTAACAAAGATTAGTACATTTCAAAAATTACCGATTTTCAACTATCATGTATAGACACTCTTAATGAATTAAATTGATCTAAGATCTAAAAATTCGTAATATTTGAAAGGTATTTTTAGTATATTAAATTCCTAATAAATTAAGGGTAAGATGTATCAAATTATGATGTACTCTAAGTCTGGTAAAAAGTAGTGTTAAAAATAATTATAAAATGTAATAATATTGAAATATATAATGTAGGAGACTTAAAAAATGTGATCCCACAGGAACAATTACATATTTATATTTGATAAGTCCATATCGAAGGTTTCAATTAGTCAATATCCTGTTTTTATAGTGCACAGAGTTTCTGAGCCAATTCTTAACCAAATTGGACTTATGAGGGCGCATTCTCTTTGTAATGAGCCCCTCTTTGGATTGAGTATTTTGGATTTTTAATTTAAGATTTATATTTAATTTTGGGTGTAAAAATGTAATTTAATATATGTTGTTCGTCAAAAATTATTGAAAAATTTTCACTAATTTTTATTCTCAAAAATTTTTTAAAATTGTATCTTGAAAAACTAAAATACTCAGTACAAAGAGGGGCTCATTACAAAAAGGATGAGCTCTCATAAGTCCAATTTGGTTAAAAATTGGCTCAGAAACTCTACGCGCTCTAAAAAAAGGATATTAACGTATCGAAACCTTGGATATGGACTTATTAAACATAAATATATTATTATTCCTGTGGGATCACATTTTTTAAGTCTCCTACATTATATATTTCAATATTATTACATTTTATAATTATTTTTAACTCTAATTTTTACCAGACTTAGAATACATCATAATTTGGCGTACCCCTTCCCTTAAATTTATTAGGAATTTAGTATACTAAAAATACCTTTCAAATATTACGAATTTTTAGATCTTAGATCAATTTAATTCATTCAGAGTGTCTATACATAATAGTTGAAAATCGGTAATTTTTGAAATGTACTAATCTTTGTTAGGACCGGCGATATTATTTCTATCCTTCTTCTTAAATATTGCTTTGAAGGGAGAGGAATGTTAACTAAAGTGGTTGTTTAACAATGGTTCTTAAAATTATAATTCCTGCGTTTTTTATCTTTTTTTTTATAATGAAAACTTTCGGTTAGATAATAGAATATAAATTTTTTGGTGCATTCTTTTCTTAACCAAAAGTTTATTTTTCACAACTTTAAAGTAAATTTCACATCTATAAATCTTAAATTCTTCCTTGTTAATGAATTTTCTTCGCTGTTTCTCATTTAATATCGTATACATTCGACCAAAAGATATTCATTGATTCAAAAATGACATAGTTCATTTTCCTAAGACAAATAAGATTTACGAACTTCATTATAGACAGAAGAAATCATTATGCAAAATATAAAAATGAAGGTATTATTTCAATTTAACATCCCTGGTAGAAATTTCACCTACCTAATTGGCCAAGTCTTTAAGAATAGGCTAACGGATGGCTAATTCTTTAAAATTCGCTAACTGTTAGCCAAAAAATGGGGAACGTTTTTACCAGGGATACGTTCCATATATAAAATTTACGTTTATTATTTAAATTATAAAAGTTAATAATTTTCGGATCATTGTTCTTACATCTACTTAAAAACAACAAAAAAAAAATTAAAATAGTTAAACGCATTATTTATTTTACATTAATTATTAATTATTACATAAACATTTTAAGAAAAGGGTTCTGTTGCACTGTTTTTTTTTTTACTGTATATCGAGGTTAAAATTCAATTTTTAGTGACCGAGTTAACATCATAAATAAATGTTAAAAGAATCATAATTACAATGCGTAAAAAAGGTATTTGAATGAGTTTTTTCAAATATTAATAAAGATTTTAGATTCATGGAGATAATTAAGAAATTTTATACAAATGTTCTTAAAAGATTCAAAATATTGGTTTGAAATTCTGCATAGTGATCCATCTATATTCTAATATACCATTACGGAGGACAACTCATTGATGTCATTAATTTGACGATATCGTAATATTTTCTTTTCATTATTAAAAAAATATTTATAATCTGCATAAAGTCAATAATATAATAGGTCTTTGGCGTCTCGTTACATATTACGTAAAATAATACAAATAATATTTTAAACTGGATTAAAACAAGATTGTACTTAAATTAGTTAAAAAATTGTAATTATTTTGAACCTGAATTATATTCAAAACATGCTAATAAAATTTCGAATTTAATCGCCAATAAGAATGCAAATAGGAAAAAAATGTAGAAAAAAACAACAAAAATGCATACAAGAAAAAAGGAAACGTAGAACAAATTGCTTATTCATATTTTCATCTGAAAAAATCAATGCTATTTAGAAAATTTACCAATAGTAATTCACTAAATATATATTTCAATAATCTTACATTCCATAAAATAAATTAAATTTTGGTTCTCATATTTATACCTCTAGTAATGTTTCAATATCTTATATGAAAATTATCTGTTTTTAATTCCTTTTTGCCCGCGAAATCCGGGAATAAAGTATTTTATTCTTAACTTGACGATAATGGCCACTTATTTAAAAAAATAAATGCGCATAAAATGACATATTATTGCGGAAAATCTCGAAGAAGGAAATAATGGGTCATTATTTCCCTGCTAGCATTTTTGTTGACAAAAACATAGAGATATTATTCAAAGAAGGTCATGTACTTTTCAAATCAAATAAGTGGCCATAATTGTGGGAATATACGTACTATACATGCACTTCGGAAGTAAAGTTGATTATTCCTTTAAGTAATTACTGCTCTAGCTTTGCTCGGATGACAAACTACCCTCAGAAAATATATGCGACTTTACTCCCTCGATGCGTAAAGTACTATTATTCTTGCAAATTTCAATTTTGATATTTAACTATAAAAATTAAATAAAATAAAATGTTTATGTGACTTTAATAAATAAGTTACTTTATAGTTTATTTGGAAATAAAACATTATACGTATATCTGGAGTAAAAACAATTATTCTCCCGGATAATTACTATCCTTGCTACTCTTGGACAGTAAACCCATCCGTGGGAATATTCTACGACTTTACTCTCATGGTGAATAATGTGCTATTATAAACTGTTTTTATAAAAACTATAATAATTATTATATATAAAGATAATTTCTTTATACGTGATCTAATTTGAACAAACTGTTATAATTTATGTTAAACACGAAAAATAAAAAATAAAAAAAAACTATTCGCAGTATTTATTTCTCCGCTATTTTTTATTCTTGCAAAGAAATAATTTTCTAAATTACTGGATATTATGGAAGTAAAGAATATTAAAGCAATATATTTTAAAATTAATACACACAAGGCAATCGATTTTATCAGTAGGTGCCAAATTAACTTCTAAGTAACTAATTATCTTCATGAAAAGGCGAGGAATGACTTGCAAATCTCAGTTGGAAAATTCTAGAAAATTCAATGCAAATGTCAAACCAAGTATCTTATTACATAAATATATATTTGTATAAAAGTTTCTTAAAGATACAGCATGCCCGATAGTTAAATACGTCTAAATAATAGTGTAACGCAGACGCATTTATCTGCATCGATCCGCGCGCGTAAGGTCAATGCGGCAGCTTTGATTGATTGCAGCGCGTGATCTTCGAGAAGCGGAGGAGAGACGAGACGGCAATAAAAAGACAGTGGAAAAGGTCACAATTCAAGCTTCCATTGCAGCGAACAATGGAAATAATTTCCGAGAGCTCATCAGAGCCGCGACTGCGACTGCGGCGGCGGCGGCGGCGGCCAGTTCGCGGATCCCTTACAAGAACTGCGGCTACTACATCAGCTGCTGCTGTTGCTGCTGCGAGCGTGTCCGTGTGCCTCTTCCTCTTTTTAATTCCCGCTGTCTCGCTCTCTCTCTCTCTCTCTCTTTCTCTCGGTAGCTGGCTCGGCCGGTGCGGGTCATTCAATCGATTACCCTCGAGGGCTCGAAACGGTAATAGAAATGTACCATTTGAATTGCGAATGTCATAGCGTGCAGCTTGGCTACTATGGCCGGGGATATGTATATGCTAAGTAGCGCCTTGTTTTGAATTTAGAACAGGCGCCATCTTGCCGACAAACAGCTTGCTCTTTGGCCTATCCGCGCCAGCGCACGCTGCTGCTGCTGCTACTGCAGAGCTAGCTCTTTCTCTCTCTCTCTCTCTCGCTCTCGCGTGCACTGCTACTGCGCTGCCCCGCCGGCGATTCGTGCACGCCGAAGATGATCAACCGCGTGCCGCTTAATCGCGCGCCGCGCGGTACCGCGCCGAGCGCGCTCTCACACGGAAACACGTGCGTCTTTAAGTCGCGAAAGAGATTGAGCCTCGTTACGTCACTTTGTCAACTGTTATTATAGCGCAGTTCCGTCAGCTCTCCTCTGCGATGTTAATTCCTTTTCGAGAAAATTTTGATTGTGTGGATTGATTGATTGATTTGATTTGGCTGGATAGAAAATAGCGGCGTGCTGAAATAATACGAAAGCGCGTCTTTAGTGATTATCAATGTTAAGAACAAATTTCATATTTTAGCCACTTTTCTCCAAGTTCTCGAACAATCTAAAATGTTAAAAACATATCGATTTTCAAGATTATGAAATCATCAATGTTGCTGATCGATTGAAGCTCTGAAAAAATAGAGGTTTTAGTATCGAAAAAATTATAAATGAAAAATACAAAAGCTTCTGCAGAAATAATCAAAATAAAAGACGGTTCCAAAGTGCACCTGTATTTACAAACTCCCCTCAAAAAATCAGTCACTAAAGAGCCAATCGACGCCCACAAAAGATTTAAAAATTACGTAAGATCGAGCATTTAAACGAAACTACTCTGCGCGCGCGCGCGCGCGTGCACAATGAGCTCACTCGAAATTATCTCGATATAATTTATCGCCACGGTAAATCAAGGAGCAGCCTTAAAAAAGGAGAAAAAAACAAAAGATAAAAAGGCAAATTCGCCGATCATTACGCTCGCCGTCGAATTCTCAGCGCGCGTGCAAATGAATAAAAGCCGGTAGGCGCGAGAGAGAGAGAGCGCGAGACTAGAGAATGAAAGAGCGCAAATCAGGGGGGAGGCAAAAGAGAGAAAAAGGAGAGAGAGAGAAAAAAGAGAGGGAAAAGAAAGGAAAGGCAAAGTGCAGGAGCTCGCGGTACGGCTGGAAAGGTAGTGTATAGAGAAGGCAAAGCGGAGGAGAGACAGCGGCAGCAGGAGCAGAGAGGCAGTATTCCTGCGTGTCCAGTGTCCCTCGCGCGTTATTTAATGGCCGCGAGAAGCTGAGTGGGAGTGCGAGCTCGTAGGTATATAAAGCCAGATATACATACATACAGAGAGAAAGAGAGAGAAAGAGGTTGAGGTTCAGCCGTGGGTAAAGTTTGGCGAGGCTCGCGCTGGCCTAAATATACAGTCGCTCTCCTGAATGCGAATGACAGCGCTTGCTTGCGAGAGGCATAGACGTCGCGTCAGCGCGGGCTCATAGTATAATAGTACTCACGCATGCCTATGCATAGTAAATTAATGTACAGTCGCGCGCGCGTGGTCCAGCTTGTGAGAGAGAGCAATGTTAAGAGGCTGCACGAGAGAGAGAGAGAGAGAGAGCTGCATGCGCGGCGACGCGACGGCGAGTCTCGGTGCTTGCACGCGCTGCGCTGCACAGAGAGAAAGAAGAAGCCGCGCTCCTATATAGCTCCTCGAGAGACGAGGAAAAGGCTATTCTCGCATTTTTCGCATACTTATGAGCTCGCTGGCTACTGCAGCAGCCGCTCTCTGACCAAGCGACGTCGCTCTTTGTCGATTGGCTTTTTCTCCTTTCTTCCTTCGACGTTGTTCTCTCTTTCTCTCTCTCTCTCTCTTGCTTCGCTTCTCGATCGAACGCGCCCGCCGGCTGCCGGACACTACTGCTCAATGAATGGCCAGTCTCGAGCTGCTGCTGCTTTCTTCAAGATTATTATGTGTGCGAAAATTACGTTTGGCGCGGACGTAAATAGATAATTAGATGGTGCGCCAAGCTTGTGCGTTTTCTGCTACTGCGCTGCCGTTGCTGTACGCGTGTGTTGCGGACGCTGCTGCTAGTCAAATATATGCGTAAGCGCATTGTGTGTCCAAAGTAAAATACGATTTGCCATTGGAATTCGACGTTCAATCAAGGATGAATTGAACACGGTGACATTTCACTATTTTTATGACATGCGCTGCGTACGAATAATTAAGATTAAAGAAAAACTATGGGCAGCGTACTTTTAAGGGGACATAGATAAAAGTAAATCAATATTGTACAATTTATTCCTCTATACATATATATATATACAGCTGCCATTACTCTTTTAACATAATACTTCACGTTTAAGAACCTCCAATCAGTTATTTTATACGTCCGTAATAAATATTACATATTAGGCAGCAATAAAATGGAGAAAAAAATCATTAATTATGATTTATAAATTTGAAAGTATAAATTTGGCGAGTAGCACAGCGGCGCTCCGATTCTCCAGTAATAAGAGTAGGCTCGCTTTTGATGAACGTCGGCGGCTGCGGCGGCGGCGGCGGTGAGCTACGCACTGCGAGTATAATGAGACAGTATATAGCGAGTAATTGTTGTAATAATATTGAGTCTGCTTGTCGGTCTATCGGCGGTCATTAATTTTAAATACATTCTCCGGTGGTAATGCAAATTCGCGAAGCGCAAGTGCTTGGGCCTTTTCACTTTGTAGGAAGTAAAGGGAGATTTTTCGCTTTTAACTGCCACTGAGTTCTTTTCTAACAAACATACAGTCATTAAGCCGGTTAAACGCCAGTAGTTAAATACTGCAAGAATTTAAACGAACTCCCGTATGGACTCTTTTGCGCATTAAAAAGTTATGTGTCACAACAACAGCGCGCGCGCGCACGCCGCGCGGAACTCTTCTAAAGAGAGATGATAGTTCGCGCTCGAGCCTTTTCCCAAGCATAAAGGGCAATACCTATAACACTCGGCTCGCGCTCGCGCTCGCGCAAACAGTTTCTGGTTCAGCTTTAGTGCGAGCGCAAGCGAGAGAGAGAGAGAGACTAAAGGAGCGACTTTAGTCTAGGAGAGAGACGGGGAGGAAGAGAGTAAAGAGGAAAGAAAAAATGAAAATACGTTGCACACACTCGGGTCGAAGAAGATGTGTAGCTATATTTATCTCGAGGCAATATAACTACGAAATGGACAAGCGAGCGCGCGCCGGTGCCGCGCGCAAGCGGCGAACTCTTGCCGCTCGTAAAGGCGCATGCGTATGAATACGAATAAATCGTGCTGCGTTTATGGATTACTTAATGGCGACCGCCTACAAATTAGACGAACTGTAAATCAGTGCATCAAGCAGACCTCCGCGATGCGCGCGCGCGCGCGCCAGCTATTCTCTCTCTCTCTTTCTCCTTCCTTAACTACGTACGCACGGACGCGTATTGTTGTAGCGCGTATAAAATTTTATTCCTCAAAGCCTACCTAGGCCACAAAAATTGCTGATTTATATTCTTCTAGTATTATGCTACAGATTAAAAATACCCTACTTGGGCATCGAGCCTCTATGAAAGGTAGAAGCATTTTAATATCCACCTTCGATTTGTAATCCATAAAAATATACTTATCTTAAAGAATCTCAATTGTGATGATACATTACGAAATAAACTAAAGTTACATTTTTACATTATTTTAACAAAAATATAAACCTTTATTTTATTTTTATTTTACAATGATTATAAAAAATAATAACATTATTTAAAAACATCATATAAAAATAAACAGACCAACTCTGTACAAATTAATTTCTTGCAAGAAAAGTCGGCCGATTCTCGACGCGGGCACAGCATCAGCTGCGCGAAATACCTCAGGTCACTTTTCGATTGTTAGCCAGCAAAATGACCTGTACTTAACCTGACGGCAGGGATCAGCAATACAATAACCCTTAAAGGGATTTACCTTTTAGTACAACCACCACGAAATTGAAAGAGTTACCCCCACCGAACTCTCAAAACATCGGCTGCTCGAGAGAACCCTTTTAAAATGACAATGGCATTATATTCAAAATTGCTGCCTTCTGAGGATAATACTTTTACTGTTTCATTTTTTTATTTTAAAAGAAGATTAGCTTTACAAGAAGGGAAATGCTCATAAAATATATAACGCCCTCTTAGTTTTCATTACGGTACTTTTTAATTTTTCAGTCATTGCAGTCAGATGCGACTTTTATGGTTTATTTAACTTGAGAACTTTTATTATTATAATACTTGAAGTAGCTTACTAATTTTTCTTTTGTATTCATCTTTATAAATTTTCTAATTTTCTAAAAATTAGAAAAAAATGAAATAAAATAAATAACTTAGACGATTCACTGATTTTGTCATAAAAATTAGGAAACTGATGTTTACAAATAAAAAATAGAAAAACAAAGGTTGATGTACACAAAGGTGAAAGGTAACTAAATATGACGATTTGTCATTGCAGTCTTCAAAATTCCAACTGTGCAGCTATTTGAAATAAGGGCGGATAAACTCCTACTTATCTTTAAATCCTATTAACTATATTAACAGACTTCATCTTGCTCCATAAAAGGATTTGTCATGCCTGGGCACGCACTTTCATTTTAAATCTGAAAGATAAATCATAATATCTTTATGACATCTAGCCTAAAGTCAGCGATAATCTTTTATAAAAGTCACTTTTCGACTACTACAGGAAAGTAGAACATATTAAGTTCATAGCGAATACACTTACAAAAAATATTTGTAAAAACTATTATTGTCTTAGCTGCACTATTGCAAAATAATAAAATAATGATACTGTAATATTTAAATTTTTTAATGCTTCAAAATATCATTCACAAGAAATTATTATTTCTTGTATAAATAATTTTAAAAATTATATTATGTAAAAATTTTATTGCAACAAAATTATAAGCTTTTTCTAATAATGTAAATATAAAGTGTAATATAAATTTTATTAATCTATGATTTGATATAATTTAAATATTGCTATCTATAAATTACGAGAAATGAAACAGTTTTGTAAAGTAATTAAAATTTATTAAATCAATATGCTAATGTCTGTAGAAAGGAAACGCTTCATTTCTAGGCTCTCAAAGCAATGCACCAGTAGTATACCAGTTTAACGGTAGCAATTTTGCATTTATATTGTGCACCTTAACGCATCAACAGCTGGAAGCATTTTTCATTCGAAAAATTAAATTGAAATCTATTCATAAATACATTTCTGGTCATCAAATTCATATTAACCGTAATTTAAATTAACCAGGTTATTACACCACAAACAGAATTGTAAAATTTTTTGTCTCGCGGTTTTTCTTATGATTCCAATTTGTATATGTATGAAATAAGCCGCAATTCCCAATTGCATCTAATGGGTTGTATTTAACTTTTGCATAACCAATTTAGGAAAAAGAGTTGAGCATGATAAACATCAAAATTTCTAAGTACTTGTAAGAGTCAAAAATTTCAAATAAAAGTAAAACAGTAAATCGGCACTAGACAATGCTGTAATTGAAAAAAAGAAGAGGCGAACAATTTTATCAGCGTCTATCCATGTACTCAAAACTATGAGAAGAACAGCATATCCCAAGTGCGGAATTGCTTATCCGAATAAAATAAAAATCCAAATTCTCGAATCGAGCAGGTACATACATGGGTTATCCCGTGAATGACTAACTGTTCGCAATACAATTGGCTTGGAACAAGCGGCAAATCGTCATCGCAATTCAGCGGCGCAGAGAGATATCCGAGGGAAAAAAGGCCTCTCGTCAAAAGCACAATCGCAACATCCTCTCGACATGGTAATGAACAACCCCGACGCGGCGGCCCGACACGCTCGCCTCGTGCTCGTACAGCACGTGAGTCTGCAGTGTGCATGTGTGTGCGATGCACCTCGCGCGCGTAACACGAAATCGACAGCTCGACAGCGTCTGCAGCGCGCGCGCAGCAATCTCTCCTCGTCCTGCCGGGAAACAAGAAAAAAATGACATTCCACTTTCTCCGTCTCTCTCTCTCTCTCTCTTCTTGGCCCCTTCTCATTCTCTCTGTTGTGTCCACATGCGGCGTAGAGCACAAAAGTTCATTGTGCGCTGCACGGGCTTGCTTTGGCTCTCAGAGATCGCCAAATCACTATCATTCACGTTTTGTCCACAATGGCGATTTTCTATAAAGGGAAGCTGGCGCGAGCCGGCTCCGCGCGCAGAAGAAAATGAAACGCGCCCCGTCTCTCGTAATCGCATTACCAGCGCTTGGCCGCTCATTTTTTTACCTCCTTCTCCCCATCCTCCTCCTCCTCCTACTCTGCTCGAGCGTATATAGCTCCGGAACGAAGCAACTATTAATTTTGCCCCGTGTATACATCCATATCTATGTTATAGAACGGGCGAGGATGAGAGAGGCCCAGGCGAGAGGAAGACGAAGAGGAGGCACACAGAAGAGGAAGAGAGAGAAAGAGAGAGAGAGAGAGAGAGAGAGAGAGAGAGAGAGAGAGAGAGAGGCGAAAAGAAAAGTACGAGGACGAGAAAGAGGAGGAGGAGGAGTATGAAGCGAGAGAGAAGCACAAGCCTTGTACCGAGAAAGAGAGGAAGAGAGAGAGAGAGAGAGAGAGAAAGAGCGTATATACTCTAAGGCTCCACTTAAATAGATCTTCGCGACTTAAGTATAAGCAACGGTGTGCGGGAGTGGCAAATACGTGCCAGGGTCAGGGGGTCGAACCCCGCGCGCGAGCGAGCAAGACCCCGCGGTTCCTCGTTCCTCGAACGAACGCATAGCCACTCTCGCACGCAAACACATACTCGCAGCACACATACACCCGCACATAGAGAGAGACGAGATCGAGTGCGCTCCCATGGGCCTCTCGCATGCACCTATATGTATGCAGTGCACTTGCAAGCGAGCAAGAGAGAGCGCGCACTCATATTCATTTATAGTCATATTCACGTGCACGTTAGCAAAAATGCCCGTATATATTATTTTTTTCTTGATAAATATCGCCCGGCATTCTCCGAGGCGCGCGCGCGCGAGCGAGCGAGAGCGAAAAAGAGAGAGAAAGAGAGAGAGAGGGAGGTAGGTGCGTGTACGAGAGCGCCAAGAGAAGCTGCAAACGAAGAGAAAGAGGCGAGAAGAGAGGAAGAGGGGAAGAGAGAAAGAAAGAGAGGGAGAGAGAACACAGGCGCGCGCGAGCGCGAAATACATACGACACCCACTGGCCGGTGCAGCGTGCAGGGACGAGCACGTGAGCATCTCCTAGGCGTGGGAGAGTTCATTGAGCAGAGATAGTATCAGCGATTTTATTTCAAGGCAGGTATAGGTCTATTACAAGAGAGCCGACCGGCACCGCTCTCTCTCCTTCTCTCTTCCTTCTCTCTCTCTCTCTCTCTCTCTCTCTCTCTCTCTCTCTCTCTCTCTCTCTCTCTCTCTCTCTCTCTCTCTCTCTCTCTCTCTCTCTCTCTCTCTCGCCTTCTTCCTTGTTTCGTTCTCTCTATTCGTTTGCCGTACTCTTCTCCCCTACGTATATAAGCCTATACCCATATGAGCGCATCTATATATGTATAAGCTAACTGGCACGCATACACAGATAGCCGTACCCCTACGCACAACATTGTCTTATCGCGTATTGCTCAAATCTGAATTTCTCACTGTCGCCGCTGCACTCGGCTTTTAATGTCTCTTATCGACTACTTTTCAACTGTTAAACTGATACTCTCGCGCTTGCAACCGGTACGATTCAAGCAAAAATTCATTGAAATTGATTGAGCGACTCCAGCGCGCGGCTTTACAGGGTCAATGTCATTAATAATCGTATACGCTCGGCCGAGAAGTGATACCACGCAAACCCGACCCTTCCTGCACGCATCAACTCTCTCAACTGCGACAAATTCTCTATGTTGTGTGCTGCCACTTTCATGTTTTCTTGTGATTTTTCATTTTTTAAAACAGAACGAGAAATTTTATTTAATTTTATTTAATTAAATTTTATTTACATTCGAAAGTTCAATATGTTGATTTGAAAACTCAATAGTTTTAAATGAAGATTTTAAACCATAAAGTAACGTTAAGGATTGAAATGTTGTTTTTAAACGTTTGCAGAGATTAATGTTAAGGATTGAAATAAAGTTTTTAAACGTTTACAAAGATTAAAATCTACGTTTTAAAGTTGACGGAATTTAATCTTATTAATATTAGACTTTCGTTAAAGATTAAAATGCACGTTTATTAAACAAACTACAAACAGTAAAATCAATTATATTATGTAAATTAATTTTCAAAATATTACTAAAAATTTATTGAAAAGTAATAAAGAATCTTACCAATTTTAAATAGCTTAAATAAGATATGGAGCAAAACCTTTAATGCCAGTTGTAAGAAATATGTTGTAATTTTATATTTCTACAATATTATTGCAATATTCTTAGAATATTGAAACGATATAACTGCAATATTCATACAATATTGATACAATGTTACCACAATACTGACACAATATTGACACAAAATGTGTTGCAATATGGCTACAACTTTGTGTTAACAATGGAACAATGTTGTAGAAATATTATAACAATGTTGTAGCAATATTGTAACAATGTTGTAGCAATATTGTAGCAATATTGTAACAATGTTGTAGCAATATTGTAACAATTTTGTAGCGATATTGAAACAATATTATAGCAATATCGTAACAATATTGTAACAATATCGTAACAATATTGTAACAATATCGTAAGAATATTGTAGCATTATTGTAACAATATTGTAGCAATATTATAGCATTATTGTAATAATGTTGTAGCAATATTGTAACAATTTTGTAGCGATATTGAAACAATATTATAGCAATATCGTAAGAATATTGTAGCAATATCGTAATATTATAGCAATATCGTAAGAATATTGTAGCAATATCGTAAGAATATTGTATCATTATTGAAGCAATAGTGTAGCATTATTGTAGCAATATTGTAGCAACATTGAAACAATATTGTAGCAATATTGTAACAATATTTTAGCAATGTTGTAACAATTTTGTAGCAATATTGTAACAATATTGTAGCAATATCGTAGAAATATTGTAGCAATATTGTAAGAATACCGCAGCAATATTGTAACAATATTGCGGCATTATTGTAGCAATATTGTAACAATATTATAGCAATATCGTAAGTTTATGTACTCTTTTTTTGATTGTAATGAATTTCTGGATCTTTTCCGAACTAGGTCGGTTGCATACCCGCTTCGTAATCCAAAT
>JAPYZB010000131.1:0-37021 GCA_030522745.1 Eupelmus kiefferi | reverse complement strand
CCCACATAAAAGACGACCTCTAGTCTCCCCCTCCAAACTGCCGCAAAGCCACGTTACATAATACAGCCTCGAATCGTCGCGGTCGCGGCGCGCTTGCCGCCCCCGCACGCGGATAACCGCGACGAGACGTCGCGTGGCGGATGTCAAAGTCGCGCCGTCTATATATATGCAGCTTCGCCAGCGAGCCTTCGCCTTGGATTATAATCGATTCCTCGGAGCGAGCTCAGAGGAGAGTTTCCGGATCGAGCTAGCGGTAGACCGAGGCGCGACCACTTTTGTCGCGATATTTAAGGGGGAAATGAAAGGGAGGGAGGCTTAGAGGCCGGCAGGGAGGCGGAGGATTGATTTATGCGAGGAGAAGAGCGGAGTGTTGACTTTTACGAGGTTACAGTGCGGCAGAGGGAAAACGCCGAGCTAGTGGGGCGTTCTGCGTTTGGATTTGAAGTGGTCGTAATTGGGTGCTTGATATTGAGGATTTTTACGGTGTTTCTGTACATTGTGAAAAATAGCTTAAGAAACATTGTTATATTGTGTAGAAAATCTGTAAAATCTTCGATAAATCAAAAAAATTGCTAAGTTTTATAGATAAATTTACTATAAATTTACTATAATTGGGTGTTTGATATTGAGGTTCTTCAAGATGTTTCTGTACATTCTGAAAATCTTCAATAAATAAATAATTATTTCATTATGCTGTTATTGATATTATATTTTATAGTGTAAAATTTTATATTTACATTTTTATAAATACCCGATATACATCAATACAAAAACGGAAATCCATCCTCGCCCGGTGCATAATAACCGCGCGTGTCGCAGTCCGCGTAAAATTGCAAGAGACGATATTCATTATGCATATCGAGATAGCCCGCCACCGGAGAAAAGCCGAAGTGTATAAAAGCTTAATAACTCGGGATACTATATACGCGATACCAGGAGTCTATATAGCGTGCCCGCCAGCTGGCTGGGTGGTCCACGCGGCTTCAGAAAAAGCGAGCGCGAGGCCGACGCGCGCAGCTCCGTCCTTTTAATCCTTCGACAACTTTGGTCTTTTGTCGCTGTGTGAGGCTACGGTAGCGTGCTGGATTTTGCATGTTTAAGGGGTACAAGTTTGTGTGATGGAGTTGATGTTGGGTTTGAAGGAATTTTTTGGTGGAAGATTTTTGTGGTTTTGTTTTGGTTAGAGGTTGTCTGGGTTTGTTTGATTTATTATTAAGTTAGACTGCTGACGATATTTCTAGGTTTATGTAAAAGCTCACTCTTGAGGTGGAGATGTTTCGATGGTCGGAATCGAGCTCTCCTGGGGCTCGGTGACTATAATATAAGGTGAGCTCGCACAACTTTCTTCGTGAAATTTTCAATATGAGTACTGTACTATTAAAGAAGAAAAACAATAGCTTTATTATTAAACTTTTAAGGTAATATAAAAGTTTGAAATACATTACAGAATTTTCTATTATAAACCACATTTTTGCAGGAAAAACATTCTCATAAATTTTTATTTTCAACAAACAATTTAAAGAATTTTCTAAAGTCTGCAAACCTACCGGAGCTTTCCACTGGCTTGATTGAGCTTACGAGTTACTGATCTCAAAAGTAAGCTTACGGGACTGCAATTCAGCTTAGCACGAACGAAGTAAAATAAAGCTTTTATATAGGTTTCATCTTTTCGATTCTTGGTGCACTAGTAAAAGCAAAAGTTCAGTGATTCTACAATGATAGCAGTAGATTTAAGTAAGTCAGATACTTGCAAGTTTTATTAATTCAAAGATGCGGTATCATAATAAAAAGATTTATTTTTTGAAAATACTAAAAAATATTTTTGTATATTTATTAAATTTTAAAATGTTGACAGATCTAGTAGTATCTCAAAAATTTTATGAAAAAAAGATGTTCCCAATTGAATATACTTCTAATCATTTTCTATCTCCCGATATGAAAAAACATATGGAACAGCTTCGTATCAATATAAAATAGTCCGCAATATATTTTGATTTTTTAAGAATTTAAAAAGTTAAAAAACTTTAATAAGCTCTATTTGAAAGAGTGAGCTTTTGTTTTAAAATATGCAATGTAGGGTGTTACAACAACTTGACTTTGCTTAGCAGACATTGTAGACACGTGTGCTCGTAATTTGTTTATAAACAAAGTTTCCTGTAGTGAAATAATATGGGTATTATTATGTAAATTAAATTGCATTAATAAAATTATTTTTAAGAATTACATAAGCACATTTTATAATACAAATTATAAATTATAGTATTTAAAAATAATTTTGTTTTCATAAGTTCAGATCGAAACTATACATTAAAATTGATACAGTGATTATAACTTCGTAATTTTAGAATGAAAAACCATTCATTTTACACATTTTTTTTTGCGTATTGAAGAGATTCCGCTCAGTTCAGCATACTAAATCCCCAACGCAATTCGCGCTTGCTTTCTTGCTAACTCGACAAAACCCAACACCACCTAGACCCTCAAAACCCAACGCACACACCAGTCCCAGCACCAAACTCACCGCGCCTTCCACGACGACTCGCCGATCGATAAAATAAATCCCGCCGAAAATTTAACGAGCACACTCATCACCCCGGACAATAAAAGAGCTGCCGACAATTACTCGGTCCAGTATTCAAAAAGACAGAGCGCGAGAGACCTCCGGCCCTTGGCAATATCCTCGATCTCCCATATTACACGTACCTCCTCAAAGACCAATTTCCGCCTTTTCCCGCTCGCTCGTCAATGACGACGGAATCCCGGAGGGGATATATGCCCCCTGTTCGCTCGTAAACGCGCTCCTTTGTGTCGGAGGATCACAAAGGAGGGGGGGGGGGCGGATGATGACTCGCGCTTGTATCGTCCCGCTCCTTCTTTTTTTTCTTTTCTCCGGCTTTATCATGCTAGCGCGAAATTTGATATAGGAGTTTTACTTGTAGATGCGAGCTTGTGGATATACGTCGAGTTTTATGAAGTGGGAAGAAAGGGAGTCGGAATTTTGATGAGGATTTGTGAGGATGAGGGTGGCCGTTTGGGCTAATTAATCCATTCATCGAGTGTTGGCGATTGGGCGAGTTGTGGTGGATCGGTGAGGGATGGGTAGATGGACGTTTGTGGGAGAGATTTTTTTATTCGGATTTATAGGTGAGATGCTTTGTGCGATCGGTGTATTATTGGTTAATCAAGGTGATGAATGTTAATTGGTGTTTACTCTTTTGTTGGGAGGAGTTAATAAGTTTATGGAGAAATATGCGCTTGTCTTGATTTTTAAGGGGATGTTGAAGACTTTATTGTTACCAGTTTATTACTGAAAGCCTTTTATCAATCAATATTCAAATTTGAATATATATCTCGTTGTTACTTTGTTATTTTTAATTAGAATTACGGTATGGCGATGAGATTTTTTGCATTCTATAAAAATTGGATAAAAAAAAGAATCTTATTCAACATGTCTTTAAAATAGTAGTAATCCGTTCTACAATTAGCTGATTTTAAAATTGAATCTTGATAACCGACGAAAATTTTAGACAAAATAATTTTTAGCTTGTTTGCATAATTTTGTTTGATAGATTTACAATTTAGATTTTAAAATATGATTAATCAAAATTTACTTATTGTTAGTTTACATGTATACGGGCAAATTTATAGAATTTTAAAACTTTTCTCATAACCCACACCTGCTATTTTTATGAATACCGTTTCTCGGATTTTTATAGAGAAGCATATCGGTTTAACATAAACATCGATTTGTTTATGGTAAATTTTTTTTGTTTGTAGTAAAAAATTTAATTTCAATATTTTAGTGAAAGTATTTTCAGCACTAAAGCTAAGATTTCAAAAAATTTAAATACTTTATAGTTTTTTTAGGAATATTGATTGTCTGCGTTTAAAGTACTTTTATAACAATATCATCTATTTTATTTTCTTACTTCAAAGCAAAGAATTTGAGCTTAAACAAGAAGTTGAGTACTTGACTCTATTAGGGTTCAAGTTGATCTTTGTCTTGAAGTTAACAGATAAAATACGATATTCTGATAAAATTCAGAAGATAACTATAGCTGGTGTGCAACATATATAGAGGCGATACATCCTCTATAATTTATTTAATTTTTTACATAATTCTTAAAATGAATAATTAACAATACTTTTAAAATCATTTTGTTAATTAAAAAAAATGATAAAAAATCATTTTGTAAACCTCTATTAAGTTTAAATAATTAAAGATATTTTAAATATTGTAAAAAATATCCACAAATTGATAAAAATTTATCAAAAATATTTATTTTTTAGCAATCCTTTTCATAAATATTTCTTACATTTTCTTAATTTCTTTAAAATAGATATAAATACGACTTACCTGTATACTCTTTCCTCATTCGATTAGGAAATGAGCTGTCGAAATCTAAGCCTGAACGTAATTAAAGTTTTACAAATTTTAATTTTAATAGAATGATTTAAAGTTTGTCTGTTATACAATTTATTAAAGAATATTAAAATTTAAAAAATAAATAGCTCGTGGTGATTAATAGATATATATTCCTTATCATTTCTTAAAAACACTCGCAATCCCATAACCATTATTAATTCGTTTTATCCCATTTATTTTTTGCATAAAACTGATTTAAATACCTGCCTATTTTCCGCTATATTTAATTCAAAATTTCCTCCCATTCCAACGCGCACAATCCAAACATTTCGCATGCCAAATCTACATTTCGAAACTCGAGCAACAAAAGCTCGGCACAATAAATCCGCAATTCGTTCTGCTCCCTCTCTCTCTCTCTCCCTCTAAAATCAGACCTAAACGCCGTAACGGTACACGCCAGCAAGGAGGCACTTGCATAAGCCGTAATTTATTAAAATGTTGCCAGCGCGACATCTGCACGCCGCACTCCAGCCTCCACTTTCACGAATAACAATTTCCACCGCTGCACTTAACGATAAATAACAATCTGCGTGTCATTGTCGGCCTAACCACGTCGAATCCGCGACGACGACTTTAGAGACCTATCTCTAATGTACCATCGAAAAGTAAAACTTTCGTAAAAACGTAGACACGCGCTTTTCCTCGCCACTCGAGAGCTCACACAGGTATATATACGAGAGAACAATGAACGACCTGGCGAGGCTTTGTTTAGCAGCTATACGAGTGGCGTATCGATGAAGCAGTTTTTCAGCGCGGGCACGCATCGATAAGGGCGAGAATTATTACGGTCACGCGTGCATGGAAATTCGATGCTGCATGTTTCTCGGAAAATTATGCGCGCGGCGCTGTTTGAGCTTCTTTATTCCGTTAATTATGAATAATAGCGCTAAATAATAACGTGATTGCGGCTAATTACTGTGATTAAAATTGATAATTACCCGCTCGGGCCTTTAATGTTTTAATACCGGCTCCTGAATTATAGTAATTATTCCAATACTCGCTCTGCATGTGTGTATTTTGGTGGTCCATGTAAAGTGCCGGGGCGAGAAAAAAGTTTAATTGCTGGTTGCACGGCGCCGGGTCCGGTGAAAATGGAATTTCACTCGCGGTATATAGTACACGAATTTTCGCGCAACTAAAAACGTGCAAAGAATACACACACACACTTTTCAGGCGAGGCCGGCTCATTTAATTAGTACTCTCATGCATCTCAAAAGACGCGGACGCTCAAAGAATACAGCGCGGGCAGAGAAACAGTTTCCTCTGCTCAAAGTATATACGCACAACAATCCTCGCAATCCTCGCACCGCGTATAGGACCTGGGCGCGCGCGTTTTCTCATATTCTTTATAACTTGCTTTGAAGAGTGGCGTGTATATACATATATATAAGCTCTTCTCAGGGCGAACTCGAAACTATATACTCTTTAAAAAATTTTCATAAAGAGCGGCTCTTCGCTGCTGCTAAAAAGAAGGGAAGGCAGAAATAAATTTATTTCAAACGACTCTTTGCGAGCTTGTGCGCGTGTGTATATACAGCGGGGGTGTGCATAAAGCGACACAATTGAAATCGCTGAAAAGGCTCTTTTAGACCTGCGCTATTACATATCTCCGCGCGCGCGCGCGTTCGTACGAGCTATGGCCTCTTTTTCGCTCTCTGTGCCGGCTTTACGGTAGTTTTATAGCGCCGAAAGAGCTTTGCAAGGAGCTCTTTATAAGCCTGCTAAATTTATTGTGATGAGAGCGCGCGCGCCGAGTGTTTAATTGGATTGTTAGGGTCATTAAGCGTTTGGATTCGGAGATGCGGATCTTTTTGTTTATAATTTATTGGTATTTCAAAAGGCTTGTAATGATTTTATTGTTATTGGAAATTAAACAGGTTGTCGTTAGGGCATAAACAAATTTTTAAGATTAGGCCTAATTAATTTATTGATTTTTACTCGGAAACAAATGTTTAAAAAAAACATTCGTTTTTATTTTTATAAAACTGCGAATATATGATATATTTGCAGAAAAATGTATGAGCATCACCTAATACGATCACTCAAAAATATTTGTAAAATGTTTTATTCTCTCCTAGAATTTCAAATAAAATTTTGCTATTTGTACTCTAAAGACCCGCATATCAAATTTGACAAGTCAACTGGTCAAATACACTCTTAAACCATTCTACAGTCTTTGAATATTAGAAACCTTAAAACCACTAGACTATAAATTTTCCGCAAATTTATAACCAAAAAAAAAAACACTGCTCGCAATTTCACATCATCCTCGAACTCCAGACAGCTTCTAGACAAAGTCAAAAGCATCGAAAACCATAAGAAACCGCAGTCCGTCTCAGCGTCTCCTTCGGCCCTTTCCATTCGGAAACAGATGTACACTCAGTGCAGGCATTCCGGCCGAGCGAGTCATCCCGAAAGGTGAAAGATGCGTCGATTCCGCCGCTCTTCTTTGGCAAATGTTTGCTGATGCCGCGCTTTGCCCATGTGTTTCGCGGCTCGCTCTTCCGGTCCGTCTCACTCTGTATAAGCCGTCTGTATAATGTAACGTTCATCTTTTCTCGACGTTCGCTGCATGTATGTACATGCATATATATGTTGCATTAAGGAAACGTGCGAGAGGAAATTTTTTGTGGTTTTGGTTTCGTTTCTTTGTGGAGGTGAGAGAGGTGGTTTTTTTTTTGGTTTTGGATGGAGTTGAAATTGTGTTTGGTGAATGTAAAGAGATGTTTTGAGAAGGTTTTGAGAATGGTTTTGCTGAAAGGATTGTTGAGATGTTGGCTTTGAGGAAGATAAATATAATAATAGCTACTGATGGTTAATGTGTAGAAGAATTTTTTTAATAAGCACGAAAGAAAATTTTAAAGTTCTTATTCGAAATTATTAAATGGTAATTAAAAATAAATAAAAATTCGAATTAAAAGCTCCGATTATCGGATATCGCTCTTACAATATCCAAAAAGCAATTATCTGCAGTGTTTTGTTGCGTGTCGTTGGTTTCAATGAAAACATTCACGTAGAAGTTTATATCGAATTTCATGTCGAACTTTTTTTACATTTAGGGAGTTAAGTCCCTTAATTAATCAAACTCACTTTCTAGCATAGCCACGCTTTAATCATTCATTATTGTTACACTGTCAATTTTGGGAATGACAAATTTTATATAAATGAGCCATGTTTCCAATTACAGTGACAAAAGGGCTATGTATAAATCGATCGAAACACGAAAATTTAATTTTAAAGTTTCCGTACACTGTAGCACCGTCTGCGGCTAAATTGGATTTTCTGTCAAAAACATTTTGCACAACGAAAAACCTATAACAAACAATAAATATCACAAGAAAACTTGCAGAAATAATTTACAGACTAATCCAACCACCACAATAAACACTTTATCTAGGATCAATCACTTTACATAAGCTCAATCCATAAAAAAAAATCTTTCACTCTTATCAAAGCCCACGATCGACACGATTACACTTTCAAGTGCCTCATCCACGATCATCATCCTGCCGGAAAAGCCGCGCTATTCAATTTTTCCCACGTCGGAGAGCACGACAGTTATTAAACCACCTCTCGACCTTCGCGCGGCGCGCAAAAATGAAGAGCCCGCACTAAAACTAAAGCGCCGACTGACAAATCGCCGGTAAATCAACTCGTTTATGGTCGATTACACATCTTCGTCACTCGTAAAAGAAGCGCGCGCGGCAAAAAGGCCCTCCTCATCAGTGTATACGCCGCGCGTCTGTTTTTCGTTACCGCGTTTTTCCTGCTTCGCGGCGCGATCTTAATGACAAAATGCTTTTATCGTTAAAAAGAAGCGCGCTGCCGAGTTTGTCGCCCGGCGGCTTTTCGAGTGGCCTGATTCTTGCGCAATGCTGGAGAGTTGATGTATAAGAGGGTGTGTTGGCTTGTTTGCTGGAATTTTTGGCTTTGTTTAAGGCTGCTTTCTATTGTCTATGTATAAGTAGATGAATGGTGATGTAGCTTTTGAAAAGTCAAACTTGCACGCCCGACGAAGCATTAGCCTTGCTAGCAAATACAAAATTTTTCTCGAGATAAACAGTGATGCATGCGCGAGGAATAAACGAGCCCCTTTATAAAACAAGTCAACTTCGCGCTGAAACAAAGCGGACACGCGACGGCTCGGAAAGCACAAATCATTCCGAAAGCAAATGAACACGTCGATTTCAGCTGCGTTATACAGCCGCTTATGTAAAATACGCGAGCACACTTAACGCGCCGAGCGGGGCTCGTAAAAAAAGATTCCCTTATCGCGATCCTCGCCACGCGCGGCGAAGAAAGAGCTTAAAAAAAGCCTCGTAAAGGAGCCTCGTAAAGCTGCCTTCCGTCTGGCCCACATACACAGCCCTCCTATTTTTCTTTTTTTCGTCGAACAAACAGGCTGCTACTAGCGTCATCATTAGCGTCGCGAATGTATAGAGAGGAAAGGAGAGCGCGCAGCTGGTGAGGCCGCGCGCGATTGGGAGTCAAAGTGCGCGATTTGCTATCTCGGCAAAGCGAGCGACCGGTTGTGTATCGAAAATTCGAGCGAGGTTGTAAAAGATGCTGGCTGGCTGCTGCTGCTCTGCGCTTGACGATATACGAGCGGCCTTCGGCTGACTTTAATGGCGAATCTCGGTACGGCGAGTCGCGTTCTGAAATAAAGAAGAGCAAGGATTGGAGGAAGGGGAGCGGAATTGAGATGTTGGGATGTGGGTCGTCGATTCTGGGGTGGGTGTATTGGGATTTTGGGATTGTTTTTGGGTGGGCTTTGTTCCTGGGAGGTTGTTTACTTTGCATTGTTGTATTTTTGTTTTTTAATGTTTTTTATTTTTAGTAATTCATAAACTTTTTTTTGAATATTTGAATTTGTTAAATCGTTTGAAAGAATAGAAAAGATAAATTTTGGTGAAAGGACTATTGTTGATTGATAAACTATTATTTTAGACATTTGGAAAACTTGTATAAACAGTTGAAAAATGTTATGAAAATGTAGAAATAATATAATTAATTAAAGGAAAAATAAGTTTATTGTAACCTTACACGAATGCTTTAAACGTTGAATATTAACAAAGAAAGGAAATTTTCTAAATTTATTAAAATTAGTAAAATGATTTTTTCTTATCTTGTAAAGTTTTAATATTTTAAGGAAAACTTATATAACCCTGTAAAATATATTTCATATTCTTAGGGATTAAAATGTTTCAACGATCTAACTTTTTAAATTTAATCTTTCACTTATTTATATCAATTATCCACTTTGCATTAAAAATTTATTGAAGATTCTACCAGAAAGTTTACGAAAGTTGACCAACTCTACACAATGAAATTAAGTAAATAGTTATGAAATTAATAAATAATCTGTATTATATTAAACTGATTTATATTTTAGCTAACAAACTCATTATTTAATATCATTTCTCTACTTTATACCTCAGTTTACAGTGTGATTTATAATAAAACAATTAAGACATTCGCAGTTCCGCATAAAATTTAGTAGTGAAATAAAATTGTGAAGCTAACAGGCGAAAGCAGTACATGAAAACCGCGAAATCCATTACGTGTAATTAAAATGTCGCGCTGTTCAAATTACGAGATGGCGTAAAGTTTTATTTTAGAAGAATTACGGACAACTAAGTTGTACTTTAATCCAAGTGTGTATATGCTTTTCCCCGTAATAATGTTTCAACTTGCGAAAAACTTTTATACACTGAACTTACAAAAAGTAATTGTAAAAATACTCAAACCCTCTGTGTACTAAATAAATAAGTGAACAACAAAAGAAGACACATATTATTTATTCAGAACTTTTTTATCTTTTGAAAGTGGAGTATGCTAATGAAAGTCTATAAAAGTATGCATTAATATAATAAATTGTTCAAACGTTACTCAAACGTGTCTCGACTTAATATTCTGAACTTTATCTTTAAAATAACGATCAGATATTGGCTTGCGCTTACACTCAGTGCATTAGACTTGCGCTCAAATAATAATGTTACTCGAACATGTACCGAGAGTTAAATGATGTTAATTGGTTGAGAAACTGTTACTTTAAACATTAGCTTAAACGACGAGATTACATTTTCCAAACTGTAATTTCAAATTAAAATTCTTCCAGATCAGGTTTAGCGCGTTAATTAATTGTAAAAAAGTTCGCCGTAACATAGGCAGGTCAAATAATTATCTGCCATAGAAAACTGGTTGTGTGAACTTGAAACAAGATCAAATAAGATTAAATTAGATTCACTATGATTAATCATCTGCATTTTATAATTACCACTCTGCAAGATTAATCTCTAACCAATAAAACTTTCCATACTGATTATTAATCGCTTTTCACAACAAAAAAAATCGATTCAACAAATTTCAACTGCATATCCATATCCTCTACAAACACCCCTTTCAAATTTGCTTCAATTTTCAAAATTCTCCAACCCAAATCCCTTAATCAAAACGATCGCCCAGCTTGACCCCCAGCAGCCATAAAGCCCGCTCCTCCCACTCGCTCAACGCATGCCCAGACCCTCATGCAAATCCCAAAGCATCCTAGCGTGTCACTTGGCGAAAAGTCGAGAGCGCGAAAAAGGAGCAAGGCGAGAGGAAGCCGCAGTACTACCGGCCGGGCAAAGTAATTCAATCGGCGGATTAATGGCCCGGCGACGCCGGCGCCGCTGAATTTTAATGCGGAATTTCAATTAGTCGCCGGCCGCGCGCGCGCGAATCTATGGACATAATAAAAAAGGAGGAAGGCCGCCCGGACGCCTAAGCCTCGTATAAAGTTTCCCGAGTTTCTGTCACTTTTTAAAAGCATCGGCGCGTTCGGCTATCTCGGCTTTTGTGCGCGAGGCTACATAATAGACATAATTTTTCGGAGCGCGCGCGTGTAATCCGGTTTGCTGGCGCGGCCGCGCTAATGGGCCGTGTTAACATGTGTCGAGGATCGGCTCTCTTTTTTAGGCTTGCCAGTCTTTATCTTCGAGGAAGTTACGAGCCTTCGTGTTTTATTTATCATCGCTTTTAATGCCCGCACGTGCGGACTTTCAATGGGTGTGAAGAAGCTGGGAAATTTCTGGGGTTTATTAATAGAGTCGGAGCTGGTGATGCGCCGGATGTTTCGTGCGGTGTACCTGGATTCCTTTATCGATTATGGCGATAATCGAATACGGCTGAAGCCGGAGTCAATGACGAGTGAAGCGAGGCTGGGTAGTCGTGAAATACCGCTGGGACATCGATCGGTCGCCTAATCATCTGCATATGCGTGCGCTCTGTTTTTGACGTTTCTGACCGCGCGTGCGGATTTGCGTTGACGCGGTAATTGCGTAATATTCTAATTTTCGTATTGAAGTTTATGAATTAGTTAAAATTTTGTTTGTTTAGACGTTTTGAATTTAAAAGTGCTAAACATAATTATCATAATAAAGGAATTCTAGGTATTTAGAAACGAGCTATTGGTTTTTCGGAGATTGGAAGAATTTAAGAAATTTCATATATAAATTAATAATTCGATACCCCTTACTATAAATAAATATTATTTGTAATTACTATAAAATAAATCAAAATTGGTTCTCGTATTTATAAGAGAATGGGTTTTACATTTTCTTAAACTAAAATAAGTATCATTAACCTTTTCTTTTGATTATTTCATTTTACCAAAGTCTCACGTAGCACTTATACAGCTATAAGAATTATCATAACCTTAGTTAAAGTTCAACTAAAAATGAAACAATTTTAAATACAGTTTTCAAATTATGATGTGTTTTACTGTCAGTGCAATCAGAGACCTATATGTCGTATCGCGGTATTCAATCACTTTTTTTTACAGAAGGTCTGCATTGCACAGCAGACAGGTACATTATTGTTACACAGATTATGAAAGATTATGTTTACAGATTTTCATAAGTATACCGATTTTTGTTTTGCAAAAAGGAAACTAACTCACGGTATCAAATTTTGTGAGATCAGTTGAAAATTAATATATTATATTATGAATATCACACGCGCACTCGTGCTAGTATTACGTACTTAGCACTAAGCACTTGTTATAAGTTCACTAGTCATCATCTCGAATAAATTATTTGGGTACAAACGCCTACACGATGTTGAAATCATTTTTTTGCACTAGTATCCAAAATAGCCAATCACATTGTCCGATATGAACACAATGTAGTCACTTTGCATAAGCTTTCAAAGAATGTTCAAAAAGATTATATAACTCCTAAGGGCTAAAGATCGACAACAAAATTAAAAAATTGCTTCGAATTTTCAAATTGTAAAGAGAAATTTGCCTAGAGTTTCAGTCGACCTCTTGACCTCTTGCTGTCTTGTTGAGTCTGAAACTGATGTTCGCTCATATTGCTGTTCTCATGGAGGTCTCGCTTGTCTTCACTTTCGCAAATGTGTCATGTTTTGGCAAGGCACATGTGCAATCGGCAACTCCGTACGTCATAAATGCCGATAATCCTTAATCCGGATCCATTTCGACAAGTATGGATTAACATTTATGACCTACTCTTCATTCTAAATTGCAAGTAGCGTAGGGACATTTTGAATCCTTTATATTATTTGATATTCTATTAGTAAAAGTACTCAAAAAATTAGTAGAAATGTGTACGATTTAAAATAATTCAATTAAAGCCTTTTATTATATACCATAATAAATTATTTGCTGCATATAGTAGCGCCATGAATAGTTATTTTTTTTTTTTTAATCACTAGATCATACGGCCCGACATTATTAGGTTAACTGCGGTTAGAGTGTCAACAAAAATAAGTAAAAAAAACAAGAATGCATCTTCTCAGCCAATCAAACAACGAATAAACTGTCAACAACAAAACACACATTAATTTTTTATATAAAGGGATCAATATCAGCATACGCTATTTTTGCACACAGTAGATACATGCCAGCATGGGTAAGACCATCCACTTTCACCCTGCACCAACCATTCCCAACCAAAAATACAGCAACAACCACCCAAACCACAAACTTCACATCCATATCCATCCACCACACTCGCATCCGCAAAATCGGCTGCATGGTTTTCATTTCCGCGCCCTCAGCCCTAAACGCGGAACCCGCCGTGTGGGCGGCGTGTAAACCGAACGCGTTATATTGGAGGCCCGTCGCGGATATTACGATCGGCGCGGGCAATACGTTATAACGCTATATGTGCCAGGGCTTTAATTAACTGGCGCTCGCGCCAACTCCTGGCTTTTATCGTTCGATTATGCGGCGACACGGCGCCTCGTCGGATTATCACGAGCCCCTATGGCTTTCGGGCCTGCTATTCGGGACTTGCGGCGCGAAAGTCGCGATTCGGCGGATATTGAGGGTGGTGGGATGGTTGTGTTATGTGATCAATAGCTCTTGGATTCGGATGAGGCGCGCGCGGTCTAGTTTGATTGATCAACATAACGTTGTGTTTGTATTGTTTGTTGGTTTTGTCGTTTCGAGGGGTTGCGTTTATGGATAAATATTAACGATGCGGCCTTTTGAATTAATATCTTGTTTTAATTAGTGGCTATCGATGTTCGCCGTTAATCAGTGTTGATAAAGTTATGTTGAACATTAATTACTGTAATTATTGGATAAACATAACGAGCTGATTAACGCGGGGAAAAAATTTTTAATTTCAAAAGTTCCCGGCAAAAACCGATATCAGTGATAATTGGAACTGGCGTGGGAGTGTATTAATATTGATAAATTTCTCTATGCATAAAGCAAATCGGAAAACCATAGACGGCGCTCCAATAACCGTAATTACACGGGACCGGAGCCGGCGACTCGCGAAATTACTGATGCGCATAATAATTTCAAATCCTTGCCGGTGTTAAAAGGGCAAACCTTGCTTTTTGCTCCCTGTATTATTCGTTTTATTGCCGAGGACTATAGTAGTCCTTTTCCGAGAAAATTATAAAGTCAAAACCGCGGGGCTGCTGAGGAGATATTTTTTTTCTTTTTTTTAAGTTCCGCGCGCCGGCTTTGAACTTTCTCGACGCGCTTTTTGCAGGACAGAAGTAATGATAATCGCCGAGGATTTCCGGCATTTTGCTCAAGTTTTGATGGCGAAATATAACGACTTATTTTTTGAAGTTCTAGAATGAATTGTTATTTCGAGAAGTTATGTGCAAGTTTTAATAACAAGTTTCGAATACTTTAAGTTTTAAATTATTCAAAGTAATTTATCGTTGGTGTATAAAGATAATATAAAAGTATAATCGTTTTAAATAGAAACTATTAGGAACACTTTTAACTTCCTTACTTGGCTTGTACCTATAGCACAATAAGACGTAATAAGAAAAGCACTAGACGCCGGTATACCCAACAATTGCTATGTGGAGTGTTTTGGCTCGTAATCAGTACGTTAGTCGAGGAAAAATAACCCAGGATATAAAAGGAGTTGTTTCACGTCTGAGACTTCGAATTGGCCAGCTAACTACGGGACTGAGCCTATCCACTTGCTTTCGTCTGATTCATCTACTTTATTATCTAGCTGTTGAATTTAATTTAAATCCAACTTCTTTTTGTAAGTTTTTTTTGACTCATTTAATTTTACAAATTGCAAATAGTTTCATCATTACACTCATGTTATAGTTACGTGATGGAAATTATTCAAATAAATTTTCACTACAACTTCACCATCACATCGCACTTCCTAAAATAAAACACTCTCGTGATGTCTAACCACCTCCCATACACACATCAACCATCATAAAGATAATCGAATCCAAACCAAAAATCTAACGAACTAAATAACTCAACCCCCCAACCGCACCAACCAAGCTCCCACTGTGCCGTCAATCCGATCGATAAAAAACGTCTTTATCGCGTCCGCAAGTGCATCGCGTCGCTGAGCCACTATCACCAGCCGCCATCTACACTACCTCCCGGCAATTAGCTTTCGACACGCGCGCAAAATTTTATTACTCCAACGCACGCACACGAATCGCTCTAATTTTTCTTTTTCGCCCCGACAGCGCAATTTTACAGCTCGAAAGTCGAGTCGAGAAATCAATTCGCAATCAATGGGAATCAAAAGTTATTAAACAGCGCGCTTTCATCCGGCCTTCGGTAATGGATTAACGATACGAAAGTTTGCCCACGGCCCGCATATTCGGTAATTATCAGCGGCGCACTCCGATGGTACGGTTTAATTCGATGCAAATACACAGACGCACAGGGGAGTGGGCGCACGGATTAATTTTAACGCCTGTTTGACGAATTTCCCCGTCCGAGTGATTTATTTGGTCTTTCTGGCGCTGGAATTGCTTTGATCGGGTAAATAAAGATACGGGCTTTGTGTTTTTATTGTCTATTTGCACGGACGCGCGGTTAAATATTGGATCGATGCGCGGAGATGATGATCGGGTGGATTGAGGTGACTTGATTTCGGGTTCGATTCTTGAGCGATATTACGGTTTTATGGAAACGTGCCTGGCTTGGAACGCTTTGCTCGGTGAATGCGAGGAATTCGAATTTAGCCTTTTCAGCGAGGTATATAAGCGAGTGTTCATCCGATACGGTTATGGAATATTCAATGATCGAGATATTATTTTGGGGGCCTACTGGGATTATTCATTAATGAGAAATTTTCGCTGGAGCGGATGACTATTTGGACTTTAGTATGTAAAAATTCGTATCGTATACTAATTGACAGTCATGTAAATTTCCATTACATATGCAACTTTTCAAAAAGTTTCAAAATGTTAATTGTACGTGTTCGATTCCAACATTACAAAACTCTTGAATCTCTCCACCGATCAAATAAAACGGCAATAAAAACCAAGCCTAAATAAACCAGGCGTCCACAAATTAATTCCCTCGCATTCCAAAGTAGAATCAGACGTCAAACCTTTATTATTATGCAGGCCACGTAATCTTCCTCCTTATCTCCTTCCCGCGCATAAAAAATCGTAAAACGCCAACGAACACTAAAACCTTCAATCGTAAACGAAAAAAGCTCAGAAACCCGCGCGAATGAGAGAGAGCTTAATAAGAAAGGGACGCGCAGCTGCGATATCTCGACATGTTAATTACGGCTTTCTCTCTCTCAGCGCGTCTAGGCGAGATCAATTAGTTGCCTGGCGCACTCGTTGCGCCTTATCAGAGCGGCATCCTGCAGGCACTTACTTTGCTCGCAACGATCGATCTTGAATTCCCCGCTGTTTCTTCTTCTGCAGCTTCGCGCCTTCCGACTTGCGAGCCTATGTACGAAGAGGTATTTTTTTTCTGTGGTGAATAGAGTGAGCGAAGGGTTTTTTGCGCTGTAGGCCGGGATGAAAGGAGGTTGATGGCTGGAGCGCGCTGCTGGATGTATGTTTGGTTAGTTGGATTTCGTCGGTTGTGTTTTGCGGCTGTCTTTGTTGGAGATGTGGAGCTTGATGAACTTGTTTGAGGGTGGTGGGGGTAGGAAGTGAGGGAGTTGTAGGGTTTATTGGGTTTAATGTTTTATGATTTCTTTTGATGTGTTTAAGAGTTCATACTTGCGTGGTATTGAGAATGTTCTCTTGAAATTATGAGTTAAATTAATATTATTAATAAGTTATTAAGTAAAAATTGTATAAACGCTTATACTTTCAACAATTTTTATCGCTAAAATAAGCAACATTAAATCATATTTCATTTTAAAGCAGACATAGTGTGTTTGTAAAATTTTATCTATTTATACACATTTTCCTGCATTTCATAATGTGTAAAATAACTTTCCCAAAAATACTTCTAAAATAAACAAACAAATCAACACACTAACACTTTAAAAAAACATAATACATACCATCCATAATCCTTCAACCAACTCAAAACAAAATACAGAATCACATTAAAAATTCCCATCCGCCGTATCACTTCGCTCGCGAATTATTCCCAAAACACGCGCGACGACGAAATTTTCCCGACGCTATACTAATGCGATTTCGCTCGGGCCGCGCTTGCTTTATTTTGCGAATTTGCATTTTTGAAATCAGCGCGCGAGCCCGCGGCGCATACATTATTTCATCGCGCTCGTCGGGCGCGAAAGCGCGCGTTGATTTTTATACCCTCCGCGCCTCTATCCTCTTTTAAATCCGGTCAGTCGAAGCCCCCGACTCTTTCCCTGTATCCCGTTCTTTGCTCATTGTTAGCCGACGTGCATTTTTCATGTTTGCAGAGCTAGCAGACACGGATATCGTCTTGACGTTTGGTTATGCGCGCTGCTAAAAGTTGCATTTTTCCCGGGAGAATCCGACGCCCGATGTGTCTTATTTAGATCTCTCTTTTCGTGATAATGAAGTTTGGAATAAAAAAGTATCCATCGCGCGCTGTTATTCCAGATTTATGCAGAGCTCGGGTATTTGAAATTCACCTGCAGTGTTTTATATTTAACATTCACGCTCGAAAATAATTCTCCAAATCAATTCTAAAACAGAATCCAACCTTTCTTCCTATCAAACCAGCCAAACAATAATCCCATCTATTTCAACATTTTTGCTCCAGACGTACGAGGCAGCTGTCCGAAGATCCAAGCTCCCGAATGGGGCTCAGTGCGGGAGCGCGTGCTGAAAGACGGCTCGCTGCAGACTGTCTACTCGTGCGAGTCCGGGCGCAGACTCAAGGGCCACAAGGTCCTCACCTGCACCGCCGACGGCTGGAATCATCCCGTGCCAACTTGCCTGCCCTACGGTGAGTACATAGAGCCAGGCTTTACTTTGCGTGTGGATACAGCTTCTGGAAGTGCGTGTGAGATGGTGCGCGCCTTGGCCGATAAATTGGGATGATTATCAAAGTTTACGGCTGTTTTCGCAGGCTGGAAATGGTGTGTTACTGCTGTTGGGTTGTTAGATTGAGTGTTTAGACGGCTGAGATAGAGTTCGAGTGCTTTGAATTAGCAGTGGATGATTTACAATGAACAATAATTTATTGTTTTTTATCGCGGAAATTATGTTGGCATATTTTTGATACAGAAGTAAGTAAATAATATGCTACAGAATAAGTTATAAAATTAGTTCTGAAGAAAGGCAACACTTGGAATTCGCTATTTCTATAATTATCCTTAATAAGAAAATCTCTAATACCTGTTATCATAAATTTACGAGCCTGAATAAGTCGTAAGCCTAGCTGCATCAAAGGTAAGCCAAACTGGATCCCGAAGTTTATTTAGATCTCGCAACAAGTTATTCCATGCAAATACATCCGCAAATATGATTTTAAGAAAGTTAAACGCGAATAATGCCGCTCTCCACGTCATCTGTTATGCTTAGCAGAGTCTCGAAATTGAAATTGTTGCTCTTCGCGCGCTCCGACTAGTTTCCCCCCGAAAAGTTAAGTTTGCCCCTGATTAAGAATGATTTAATTTCCGAACCGACCTCGCGCCCCTCCGAATCAATAGAAACGTTTCAATTCCCCAGAGTAAATTTAGCCGCGACGCCCGGCTAACAAAAGAGCTAAACAAACAGCGCTTACAAGCTCGCTCGAAAAAACAAACACAATCAGAATCGCAGCGCGCGGCTATCAGCGGCAAATTTAAATTTCTCTATACTTTCGATTCCGGCGCGGCGCGGCCGCGAAAAAGCCGCGCTCAAACCTATCAATTTCGGCGCGCAAAGCTTTGTCCTCTCAAAAGCTCGGTGTCATCATCCGACTGGAACAAGCATTTTTTTCACACGCCCCCGAAAGCTCGCCGCGATTTACCCACACTGCGGTGGGTGGCGGGAATGCTTTTTTCGGACTGTATTCGGCGGTCCTTTATTTTATAGCCCTCGAAATCGAAACGCAGCTTTTACGCTCTTTATCCCGGCGCACTTTATTTTGCAGCGCGCGAAATGCCTTTGCCCTACATGCGCGCGGCCGTTTTTCTTTTTTCCAGCCTGGTCCCCCGCAAAAAGACGCAGGTTTACCTTCCGACGGCGAGGCTTGTGTATTTGGGGCGCGAGATTTTTTCGAGTCGAATAAATGTTTTCGCTATGGAAATTTCCGCGAGCGTATCGGTTGTCGCGTATTTGGAATTTCGCGAGCGCGCTATTTTTGCGAGGGTATTTCTTTTGCATGAGAGGAGCGCGTTTGCCGCGGGTATGGAGCGGCGCATTTCGAGTATATGTAGCGAGCGTGGGGGATTTTGGCTTTTTCCTTCGAGGTGGAATGTTTTTTTTTAGGATGCTGGGGGAAAGACGGTTGAATGGGATATGATAGTTAATTTTGATGTTGTGTAGGGTAAAGGTATTGGTAGCTTGTAAAATAGGTTGATTAAACTTTTTAAAAAAATCTTTTTCTTTTTTGAATAAATTTTTTAATTTAATTTTTTTGCACTAACGCTAATAGAAAAAAGTTATTATAAAGTTATTATAAAGTTAAAAAGCTGGCGTCATTAAAAGTTTACAAAAATTCAAAATAGTTTACTCAAAGTGCATGAAAGCTCAAGCTTACAAGCTAATTAACGCTTGGTAAATCTTGTTGTCAAGTTTTCAAATCACTTTGATAACTCTTCAGCACTTCAAAAAATAACGAGTAAAAACTCCGTTCAATTCCACTAAATTAATAACCCGCAACACTCAAAAAGCACATCCCCACTCGACTAACTGTTGATACTCCACGATATCACTCCTCAAACAAATTTCCAAACCCACCCTCATCCCATCTCTCAGCCCTCTCTCTCTAAAATCCCTCGCTCCCCAAGCATTATGCAGCCCGATAAAGTACACTTTTTCCACATTAAACGCGCGCAAAACGATAAATTCGCCCCACCCCCCTATCGAGAGTAAATCGAGCTCAACTCTTTCTTCGCTCCGGCACTTTTTTCGCGACTTCTTATTCCCGACCCTTTTTGTTCGGCGCCCGGGCTCCGCCGGCTTCCCTCTCTTATTTTCCTCCCCTTCGAGTCCCGAGCTAGGTAAAAGTTTATCGGGCCACACAAGTTTTTCAAAGCACGCGCGCCGTTTGACTACTGCAGTCTAGAGCGCCGCCGCACCGTCGAGTCAATAACATTGAAATTCTCGCGCTCGACTCGCGATTATCGCCGTATTCAGCGATAAGTTTTCCCTCGCGCTACACTCGCCTTTTTTAAAGGTCGCGCGGAGAGTTAGTTCGACGCGCGCGCGGGTCACCAGTTTGAGCGCTGCACTTTTTTTTTTCTACTTTTGGTGAGAAAGTTCGGCTGAGAGGTCGCTCTCGTTTTTGACGTTCCATGTCTTCTTTTTTCGGGAAAAAGACGATGGTGGGTTAGGAGAGTTTTTATGGATTTTTACGTCAGTGTCGTATCGTGCGCCGCAGTCGACACGACTTTTACCTCTTTCTAGAGAGTTTGAAAGGGGAGGGGGGGATTTTCGCTCGACTCGGGCGTATATATACTTTCGATTTCTGCGCGAATAATGCATTTTGATTCGATCAAGATGGTCTAGCTATTTGATATTGATATCGTCACCCGCTGTGAATTGAATATATAAGGGAATGTCGAGCACTAGAAAATTTCGGAATTAAATACATTAGATTTCGATTTAGATAATCAAGATGAAGAAAGGAAACTTTGAGGTCGATCAGAAGAAAGGCGAGATGATCAAGACAAAATAAACACACTTGAAATATCAGAATCAAAACGAAAGGAGCGAACTTTTTTCTAAAAATCTTGATTTCTCTTCTCACCCGCAATTTAATTTCCGTTAAATCCTCCGCCCTTCCGCCACCTCGAATTACACATAAAACTTTTCCCTTTTAAAAAACGCGCACCTCTCACCAAACAGCAGCAAAAACTCTTTTCTCCTCACCCTCTCCCTCGACTTCTGCCACGAATCGTAGCTGCGCGCCGGCGAGAAAATTTTCTTGTCGCGCCGGGCTGCCGCGATCGGGCAGCGATAAACGCGGATTTATGATCGAACTTGACGGGCGCGTCCGGCTCTGTATACACAGCCGTTGCATTCCGATCACGTTCGGCTCGCGCCGCACTGCCGCACGGCGTTTCTATTTATCGTCCGCGTTCGTTTACTTTTTTATTAATATTTCGCCTCCCCTTCTGCTTTTCCCAGGCGAAGGGGGATGACTGGGAGCGGCGAGTTTATAATTTCGCGGCGCGGGCACGTAGCTAATAAATATATCTGCCGGGCGCCGCTGGCTTTACAGGGAAACGCTTTTTAAAGTTCGCGGGCCGCTGGTTGTTGGCTGGCTTGTTTATCGGGTTGCCTGGGCAGGAGAAATTGAAGTAGAGAATGATTAGTGATTGGAGTGCTGTAGTTTTCGGTTGATTTGTTTTCGTGAAGTTGGCTAGCGTAAATTGTAATTTTTCTTTTCGTTTCGGGAGAAATTTTTTGAAAGGAGTCTTGGAAATAAGAAATTTGAAAAATTTCAAGCTTACTCGAAGGATTTATTGAGAAAGACTTTGTTCGCCTAGCTATCTTTATCAGCGAGTTGCGCAACTCACTATAACTATATAATTCCAAAAATCCGAAACCCAAAAAAAGAATTCCTATCCCGAATCACCTCCGCGACGTAAGAGCAAAAATTTCACAATCCCCAGACGCACACGTAGCTCCGCGAAAAAAGCTCTGCCGAAATCAAGATCGACAGCCCGCTCGAAAAGGGAAACGTATAGTTCTCCCGGCGAAAGCCAATTCCAGAGCTCGCACCAGCGAGTCACGCGTATATAGGAATAGATTCGCGATCTCGCGATAAAACACTCTGAGAGAGCGGCGGGGGTCCGCCTGAGAGATTCGCGTTTTTCGCCTCCCCCGCTTGTGCGTCACACAGAGCCAAGAGTAGGAGAAACGATGACAAATGGCTTTTTCGAGGGCCGCTGCTGCATCGTCCCTTTTGCCGCGCACCTCTAGGTGAAAAAGGAGCCGCGGCTGAGATAAAAAGGGGACCGCCGGGGTAATCGTCCCTCCCGCATGTTGATTTATCGCCGATGAATATTACGCGGAAACGAGCGCGCGTCTGGCCTTTTTTTTATTCGGCGCCGGGGATATTTGCGGAGCGGCCGGATGTTATCCGGGACGTTTTACGGATAATTCGCCGGTGAGGATGATTCGTGCGGCGCGGCTGGCTCGCTCCAAGGTGCTATCTTTATTAGGCGCGCGTGTTTGGACGCTGGAGGGAGTCTTTATGTAGGTATGGGAGAGCGAGAGGTGCGGTTTGATAAAAGGAGACGGGCGTTAGATCGTTTGTTTGCGCGCGCGAGGCTCTGAGGTTGTCGGGATGGGTTTCTTGGAAGCTGGAGTTGAGGAAAGTTAGACGGAGTTTTTGTGTGACGACAAATATTTGGGAGCGAGAGTCGCGAGAGTTGATTGAGGTTTGGTGATTGTTCGGAATTCAAATATTGGTGGGGGGAGTGTGTTTATGAGTAAATTTGAGGAAAGGTGGTTATAAAAATTCTCGATTATGCTATATATCTGTATTGAGCATACAGTGATAGGTAGAAACAATATTTCTTTTGATTTATTTTTTATTTTTGACTTTAAGGTAATTAATAATAGTCTTCTTTGTTATACGATTACCGTAACTTATTTTTATAAATAACTTTTAATGTTTATAGTACATCCTCTTGGTATATTGTTTTTTATTTTAAAAATAACAATTTCAAGATAAAAAAATTCAAAATTGAAAGCGCAAAATGGGTTCTGACATTCTTGATAACAACGAGCATTTTACATATAATAGCTGTAAACAACATACCTGCAAATGTAATGATAATCCTTGATATATCTGTCAACACACTCCTGTCAAATGAAAATCAAATATTTTTTATTAAATAATGCCACTTGTCTGTTACTTTAACAGATAAAATCCCGTAAATATAAACAAACAACAGAGCCCCTCCTCCCAAAATGTTCAACCGCGTAAATTTTCAACCGAAAACCATATATACTTTGCTTTTCGCATCGATCTCAAAAAGTCCATACTATAAATTAGTCTTAACTTTTACCCGCCATATATTACCACCAGAAGAAAAACAGCAAACCATTCTCGCCGGCATTGCAACATTGTACATTTCCTCACATCAGGCTCGTTATCTCCCAACCTTCCAATTTTTAAGACTACCGAAAACACGAACCCCAATAAAAAAGCCCAGACCCCAGTCCCCGCTCGAAACAAACGTACACCCACAAAACAAGATAATACGGACAATTTCCTCCTGCTTTCGCGCGGCCCACTCAGCGCGGCCATAAATCTTAATTCTATCCCCGCGTTAATCGGCCGCGCGCTATAAAACCCGATCAACGCTCGCGCAATCCGAATAATTAAGTGTTTAATAAAAACGAATGCTCCCCGTAAATCCGACATTGTTCCTGCTCGCGTGAGCTCCTGCTTTCCAACTTTTCTTTTTATTTTTTATTTCGAAAAAGGCGCGAGTTGAGAGAGGTAGTAGCCGTGCTTGTATGGACCGGTTTAATGACTTAACGATGGCTTCATCTAGCCGATAGCCGATCATCGTCTAGTCGCCGATTACAGTAAGCGCGCGCAGGAGCTGGAATTGAAGAGCAGCCGATATACGCCCGGAGGTGCTTTCGTTTTCCGTGGAAGTGCTGATGGAACGGAGGCTGTTTTTCGGACGATTTGCTTTTGCTTGGTATTCACTGGGGGGATCGGAGGTAGCTTGTGGAGATGGTTGGGTGCTGCTTTTGTTAGTTGGATGCGGGATGTGTGGATCGATTTGATTTTGAATGAGAAAAAGGTTATTAGGTTTTATGATATGAGAGGGGCTCGGATATTGACTGGTCGTTTTGGTGAGGAATTTAATAAGCCGGATGTATTTAGTAATAGGGTAGGATCATTGCAACATAGTACATGCTTTTATTACGACTGATTGTCTGAACAGTATAGTAACGTGTCATTTTCCTTCTTCACATCAACTTCTACTATTTCTTAATTAAACCCACCAATACTTAATTTCCTACTATATCAAAAAACACAAATATCCCCACAACATCAGAATAATAATCCCCTTAAAACCTCGTTACACCCCCCACCCCAAGAACCCCAGAAACCGCTCGCTCAGCATTAACAAATTATTTCACCGGCTGCCGGCCAGCTGCTCTCCTCCCTTTTTAAAAGCTCGCTCGGCCGAAATATTCGCGAGTACATATACGCGTATACGTTATCTGCGCGAACTGCTTCATAGACACGGCACCGCCGCGTATGTTTACCGCTTTACGCGCGGGCGCAAAACTTTCCGCCGGGAGTAGCTCGCGCATAGCCGCAAAGGGCGCCAGTTTGCACAGCGCGGCGACGCGCGCGCCCGGGTATATATGTATACGCGAGGGAAATTAATTTTTGCCCGCTGCTCCTCGCTGGGCAAATATTTTGCTAGAAGAGCGCGGGAGAGAGAAAGAGGGAGAGCCTGTGTCTGTGTGTGTACCTTGGCTGGGTAATCGCAAAGTCGCCGAGCGACGATCCTTTTGAGGTGTAGGGAGACGGTTTTGTCGCGTCTGCGGGATGCGAGTGGGGAGGGATAGCTGTTTGGTTTTGCGATGATGTGGCTGGGGTGAAGCTGGGAGGTGATGAATGTATGATGGGTGGTTGGTGTTGGCGAGGATTTTTGGGGAGGGTGGGATTTGAGATGTTGGCAGGATTTTATAGTGACGATCGGATGAAGGATAGTGTATATAGGGCGTTTTGTTAATTAAACTCAAATTGCAATTCGTTTATACTATTTTAAAAAAAGTTTATCAAAACCGCTTAAATAAAATCCATTTTTAATTACAACTGCAAAAAATTAGACTTCCCTTTGCCCTTCAAAATAACCTAAATTAAAACCTTTTAATAAAATCCAAAAGTCAGCTATTCGATCGATCTCCAACCGATCCATCCAGAAAACCCTCGCTCTACAAAAATTCCCTCACCCAGCGCGCAAAAACGACAAAAGCCCGTGAGAGGATTTACGCGCGGCTCGCCTAATGGAAGTAAATAAAGCGCGAGCGCGAGTCAATCTTTCCTTGGCGGCGCAAACTCGCCGTGAAACAGCCTCACTTGCCCCGCGCGTAACTTCCTTGGCCTTGGCAGCTCTCCCCACCCCCCTCGCTCTTATAAAGACGTGTGCGCTCGGCTAAATTGCGGATCGTATAAGCTGAGAGAGAGCCGGCGCACGCGCGCGATGTCGATTATTCGCTGCGATAACGGCAAATCTGCGCGCTTTTCGTTTGAGCTGCGCGCGGCTGTGATTACCGGCACGGCGTCTTGGGCTACTCTGGCGATATTGGATAAGGTATTTTTTGGAGTGTGAGTGAGAGAGGGAAATTATGTTGGGTATTAGCGTTTTGTTGAGGGGAAAAAGTGCGATGCGTCGTGGTACAGTTATGTGCGTGGTGTAGGAGATCGGCAAGCGTGAAAATCGTTACTGACTCATTCGGAAACTGGTTGCTGCTTGGTATGCGGGACTGATTAATGTACGTTGTTCGGTTGGCGAACGGCTTGCTGAACTATTGACGAAACTTGGATGTACATAGTTAGGTTTTGCGACTTATGAGGATGAGTATTTACTGGATACTCGCGGCTTTGAGATCGTTTGAATACCGATCGATAACTAGTTACTAACATGCAGATTTGATTATCTAATTAGCGCGAGAGAGCTTCATAAAAGCCTCATAAATGAAAATCCTCAACAGACTGCCACCTAACATTTCCATCTCCACTTCCCAGCTAAAAAATCCACCCTAATGCGCTTACAGTCCTCTCTTTCCACTCGCTCTTTTCCCTTAATTCACTTCTCGCCGTAAATGTCAACCTTTTTTCCAGTAGGCATCCTCATCCCCCACATATTTCCAGTCGAGCGGCTATCTTATTTCACGTCTGTCCGCCTTTGTCCACGTTGCATATAGACGCAAAAGGCTGGCTCGTGCGCGACGCGGATTACGCCTGGCAACATAGTATTTCACAGGATGGCTCCGGGGAGATCCTCGCCGCTCGGCCATTTCTTTTTTTCATGACTTAGGCCCGAGGCTTTGTTTTTTTCCCTTTAACGGCGAACGCGCGGTTTTGCATAATGAGCCATCCTGCTCTTTATCGGAAACATGAATAAATCAATTATGTTAAGTGCGCACGCGCGCGCGAGCATAAATTATTTATCTTTTTGAGGGGGAAAGTTAAACGCAAGTTAGTGAGTTAAGATGGTACATGCGCTAGATTTCTGAGATTGTTTTAGTGTGGAGTGTTTCTATGAATTTGAAATGCGAGGATTTTTAATAGAGTGAAAATTTATTTTTAATCTTGTTGGCGGGTCTCGTAGAGCCTCGGGGGTGGGAGGATACATTCAAATTGTATTTGACGTATTAATGATCCTGATTTATGAGGTTAATGATTGTAGATGAAATTGATAGTTCTCTTCCTGGGAGAAAATTATCTCTATTTATAGCGATAGTAACTTAATAACGAAGCTCCCAGGATATAATGAGCTGAATAATTTTCTAGCAATATTTTCCCAAAGTCTTCTTATTTTTGCAAGATAGCATGTAATAAACTATGAAACATTACATTGTGCAGCTACCCGCTCTTGTACCTGCTACTTACTCATTATCATATTTTTAGTAGATAATCACCATAATTACCTCCAAGAAAACAAGCTAACAACATGCCTACAACTCTAACAACATAATCACCAAGCTCCAGCGCTCGCAAAAACTCCTCAAAACCAGCGAACCCTTCCGAAAATTCCAAAAACACCAAAACACCGCTCTAAAAATAGCAACTCCCCGCAATTACGAGCACCGGAGCAAATCGTTGCAATGGGACAATCGCCGAGGCGTATAAAAGGACGCGGCGCACCAGCACCGGAGGGAGCAACACATACCCAACATAGAGCGTCGCCCACGCGCCCTCTGAATTAGCGCGATAAGGCAGCTCTCTGGCAGCCCGAGCCGTCGTAATCGAGCGCGTGTACACGCGCCACTCGGGAAATATGAAATTTTGCAGCTGTGCGGCCTGTAGTCCACGGACGATTTTAGACTGCCAGGTGAGCTTTACGAGCGCTTCCAGCCTTGCGGGAGTGTGTTTGTATATACGGCGGGACAGAGCGGAGTATGCTGATGTGGATTTGGTCTGAGTGTGTTTTGGATTTTAGTGTTTGTTGAGGAATTTAGTGACGGATGGCGGTTTTTTAGATGGGGAAAATAGGATGGGTTTATTGTTTTTTTAGTTCTTCTGACAAATGAAGCTTTTTTCCTAGTTATAATGTGTCTAACATCACTTGTCTGTTTCTACTTATATCGCATTGCATTCATTCTACTGTAAATTACCGTGAATTCTAACTCTAGACCTCATATTGCCAAAAACTCCTAGTACCCTATATAAATACTCTAAAAAATCATAAAAAAACAACATCCACTCAGATGGAATCATCGAGTTTCCATCCACGATCAAAACCCATAACTAGCCTTCACGTCCCATTGTATACACATAGCTGCGCTCTGCAGCAAGTAAAACCGCACTAGCTCTCGGTTCTCCTTGCGCGCGTTGCGCATTTGAGGCAACGGCGGTGGCGGCAGCTGTTTGTAGGCTATGAAAGTTACGACTATCTATCTGGCGATGCAAATCGACGAACAAAACCGCGCCTCTTCGCGCGAGCTTTGTGTCGACCCGGCGCGGTATTATAACGTTAGGTAATTTTAGCGCGCGGTAATTAGATCGCTAAGTGTCGAGGGAACGGCGATTTGGTGGGTCAACGCGGATTTTGGTTTTCGGGATTTCGGACTCCCCGGGTTGTAATCGAATGCGCTGTTGTTTGCTGGTTGTTTCATGCGTTTCGGATTGTTTGAAAGCTCTCGGAAACTCTCAAAGTTTTGGAATGTAGGTGTGAGAATATATTTACAGCTGTAAACTGAAAGATTGAACCAAGTTTGTAATAGTTAAATAAATTAATATAAAGTTGATCTTATAAACATTAAAGTCAAACAAATTAAGATCACACCTCTAAGATCAAATAAACCTTAGGAAATGCCTAACACAAATTCTCCAACTCCCGTAATTCATCCTAACAATCAGGCAATCGTTCAGCCGACTCTAATCGCCTTCCACTCCGTCCGAATCCAGTATATACTACAACTCACGCGCAAGGTCCGCTAATAAACCAGGGCAGCCGGTGTGCAGGTGTATAGGGGCGCGTACGCGCGTCCGCCCGTAAACTTGCGCAAAGCCCGCCCGACGCTTGTATACCTATGTAGACGTCTCAGATGGCAGATAATCGGATACGGTCCGAGACGAACGATCGCCAGGCCGATCGACGTCGATCGATCGTAATTAATTTGCCGGCGCGCGCGTCCCGCGGACAAATAGAGTCCAGCGGTACGGGAGCGAGCTGGCTTTCCTATGGACGCGCGAGCTAAATGAGGCCATGGGGCGGGAGGGGACGATGTGTATTCTGTTTTCGTGCGAATTTGGGTCGCTGGCGATTTGTTTCTGGGAGTTGTGCAGTTGTGTTCTTAGAAACTGATGGCTTGGATTTGCATGGACGAATTGGACAGGCTCAAAACTCTGAGAATTTTGAAAGTTTAGTCGTTTATTGTAATAAAGTAGAAGATAGGTCATGTTTACATTATATTTTATTTTTTCAATATTTTGATCAATTATGTTAAACACTTATAACATTGAGTAACTCTGATTATTTATTTATTAAAAATTTTTGGTATCTAAAACAATGGAAATGACTTGATTAATTATGTAAATATTTTAGTCAATTTTGAACATTCAACTTACCTTAAAGTTATTACAAAATATTTCTAAAAGGATTGCCAAGATAGCAAATGATTTTTCAATAGTTAACACAAATAAGAGTAGTTTCGTAATGATATTTTAGCAATAATTTTTAATATCTTTTTTTTTAGAATCAATTATGTTGCTTGGAGATCTCTCCACTAATTTTTTGATAATCACTTCTTCAAATTTTATTGTTTCTTTTTGTATCAGAAATAAAAATAATGAGTTGATAAGGATTTAGATGAGGATTTAGAATAAAAATATATTTTTAATTAACAAAAGTAAAAACATTTTAATAATATCTATATATTGTTTTATTGAAATAACCTAAGCAAAAATAATAATTCTTAAGAAGATATGTCATTTATAAATTGATTTTTCTACCTGTTAAATACTTAATAATTAAAGCATGTTTCTACATGACAATATTTTGCTATTTAATCTTAATAATTATCAAGATGCCGTGATAGATAAGTGGAAATTTTACGTAAAAAATTTGTAAGGCTTTAAGCTATTAGAAAAAAAAAATTTAAAAGTGAAATATAAATTATATTTTTTTTTAATAATATAATTGCAGTTAAGAATTCGAATGGTCTAAATGAATCAAAAACTAGTAAATGGTGTGTCAAACTGACCATTCTTAGCAATATATATCACACTTAAAATTAAATGTATGAAATTTTAGTTTTTTTATGAATTTATTTTTTCTCTTTTTAATATTGCTTATCGAAACAAATAATTGGAGTAACTGAAAAATTATTAAATTAAACAAATTTTATTCATATTTCTTTATAATATTACAAGATGTATGTAAATTTTTCTTTTTATTTTTAGTATTTTTTGATACACAGGCATAAAACAGTGTATGTACATGGAGAATCATTAATACAAGGATCAATGTTGTCGATTTTTTTCCTATATTGGTTTTTATATTAGATTTATTATTTATTAGTTAGTACGGTCTCCTTATTAAGCTCAACTTTGAAACGACATATCTTATAACAAGCTCGCCTTGCTATTCAGAAATTTGACTCATATAAGAAGCAATGTATAGAAAAATTGACCATATATATTGAACATATTGCTAATTACTATTATTTTTTAATTTTCTTGTGTCCACCTAAATATACTGAAAACATGCTCAACTAAAACAATAAAATATAACTTACATTATTATTGTTACAATTTTTACAAATTTTTAGAAGTAGTTTATACAGAGTGTTTGATATTAACCAAAAAGTATAAAGCACTGAATTCATTTGAATTATATTTACCATTTATTTGTACCAGTTATCTTTTAATAAAATTCATCCATATTACCTTGAAAAAGGTATTTAAAATTTCTATGATAAATATGGCGATAGCAAAAATGTAACCGATAATTAAAATGATCATGACTTGCTTTTTAATAGTAGACATTTCTTCTTCTTCTTTTTTTTGTTCAATGATAAACTTTTTTTTGTATAATTTGTTCCACCTATTCAGAGCGTGCCAAATCCCAGATTCGCGAATTTTGCGCTGAATTTTACTGAATTTCTCAACATAAGGAGAGGCATTTTCGAAACGGTAAAAGCGATGCATGCAAGACAGTGGAGGCATAGCAGTTTTCATCATTGCTGATCCATCCGGATTACGATATTTATTTATATAATATTCTGCCTGCATCATTGTCATAAGGCACATGACTTTTATTGACTTTATCAGTATATTTATACATTCTTGAAGAGACTTCGTGACCCCTGTTTTCGCTATTAAATTTTTGCGATGATGACTGGTGAATGCAGGGTAGATGTGGTTCACGTCTCCCGTAAGTATGTAAGCTGTAAGCTGAGATCTGTCTAAATCCTCGTAACTATCAAATGGCATTTCGTTCTGTTCTATTTTAATTTTAATTATTTCCGAATAAAAATCTTGGATAAATAATACAAAAATGCAAATAATAATTAAGTGAATCAGTCTATTAACAATTTTTTGTGGTTTATAATTATTTTCCTGACCCAAAAGAAGTTGAATAACGTAAAATATTTCTATCTTCTCATTTGTTACTCTTAAAAAACGCATGGTATACGCGAAACTCAAAGAAATAAGAGGAATAACAGCAATATAAGCAATAATTACTACGGGAATAGTTAGATGATCATTAAGTATTATTGGAACGACAGCTACCGTTATGTAACAATTCTTTTCAGTAGGAACTATTAATTTAACTTCCACTAATTTTGATGTTTGTCCGATTAGCAACATATTTATCTCATCTTGCTTGAAACAATTTTCTATAAAATTTATAGCTTCTTTAAAAGATACATTCAATTTTCCTTCTATATTAAATTTCATAGTAAAATTCATTTCTTGTAAAACAAATTCAATGAACGGGTACTCTACTCCCCTTACTTCTATTGTACCATTAGAATGTTTATTATATAATAAAAACGGAGGTAAGTGTTGGTAAAATAATTTTATAGGATATTTATTTAAATTTTCTAATTTATCTGGAAAAATTTCAACGTCTTTATTTAAAACTTTTTTATTAGTTGTCTCATAAAATGGATTGAAATGATAAAGTTCAGACTTAGCACTTATAAGATCTTTGTTAAAGTTGACTGTTAAAATTGAAAAATTCAGAATTTTTTTTGACCAAGCGTATTTAAGGATAACTTCAATATCATCAAATGAAACAAATTTTTGGTACAGTAAAATCATTAAACACATTGGTCTCATATTTACCGGTGTGAACCTAGCAAAAAGATCAATTAAAGTTTTTATCTCATTATAATTATTGTCAATGCTCAGAATTATATTCAATGTTGTATGCATTGGATCTTTGAATATTGGTAAGCTAAGATAATGGTCTTTTTTTCTCTCATCTAATTTTTTAAAATCAATTGTCATACTTGGAAATTCTTCAGCTACTTTTTGAACGATAAATTGTTCTTTCATTGTAGTTTGTAAATTAGAGACGAATATTGTCACTTGATAAGGTTTCAGTTCTTGTGAAACCTGCTGTAAAACGTAATTAAGCCAGTCACTTCTAACTGTAATTGTTAAGAATATTAATTGATAATATAATAATATACAAATATAGAACAATTTCATTATTTTAAATTTGTTTTATGAAAATTCTAATGAAAAATTTCAAAATATTTAAGATTTATTTTATATGCTAGTACAGTTTTTCGGTATTATTTCCTTTTAAGTAGGCTAGGCGGCTGTACAGTTCAAACTAAAAAATAATTTTTATTTTGAAAATTAACACAAATTATTGATTAATCTATTAAAAAATAAAAAAAAAATATCTTTTTTTCTACAAAATTAATATTGCTTTTATTTTTTTTAAACTTTAATATATTTTTTCTCTCTTTAATATTGCATATCGAAACAAATAATTGATGTAACTGGAAAAATTATGAATTTCAACAAATTTTATTCATATTTTATTACAATATTACAGGATATATGTAAAATTTTATTTTTTATTTTTCTACTCCACAGTATTTTTTGCTACACAGTCATAAAGCAGTATATTGTACATGGGGAATCATCAATACAAGGATCAATGTAGTCTATTTTTTTCCTATAATTAATGATGTCTTCTCTTATAAAATAAAAATTATGGAGAAATTTTTTTCCGCACTTTAGGCATACTTTTTGTATTACTAAATATTAAAAAAATATTATCTGCCTTTCGATAAAATTAATATTACTTTTATTTTTTTAATCTTTGCTAATATAAAATTGCCATCAATATTTTACTTTTGGAAAAGTATGTTTAGCTCACTAATTAATAATTAATGCTTTTAATGAGCTTCCGTAGTATTAACTACATTTGTATAATATTCTGTGTTTATGGAAAAAAGTTTTTAATTAATAATTAATTATTAACAATATAGCATTTTAAAACATTTATATTTATTATGACTCATTGTTTTTGATTACGAAATTATTACAATAGATAGAATTTAGCAGTTTTATCGAATAATTATGTTTTTACTTAAGTCTCAAAGCTCAATGCTTGCTGCATTTGCTCGCAAGTTTATCTAACACTATTAGAGCTAAGTTAGCTATAACTGTTCGAGAAGGAAAAGTAGTTCTAATAACGATGCGGCTTAAATATTGTTATGATTAGCTGTAGATCAAAGCGGTTATGATGGAACTGGTAATTGCTTGCTTAGAATACTTATAGCAGGCTTCTAGCGAACTTATTAAATCATTTGTTATTTTAATTATACATAATTCAACAATTTTATTAGTATTCACAGTATTATTAATACATATATCCATAAAGTAAATATACAATTTTCATAATGTAAACATAAATCTACAATTAATCGAGAAAAAATCAAAAACTTAATCTTAACACTCACAAGAAGAGGTCTATGGATGCTTGTCATGAATCTTGCTGTAAAATTTTGCGAGCCTTCTTTGACCAAAATAAGAATAAAACTGTGTATCAGGGTATTATTGAATGTGTCTTAAAACTGGAATGATGCATCAATTTAGTAATATCGTAAGAGAAATAGATTGTATGCAAAACTTTCATATAATTCTGTTTATATAAGTCATATCTTAAATTCCAAAAAAATAATACTAGAAAAAATATTGATTTGTCTATCTATTTGTAATATCTAAGTACCATTTATTTGTGCTTCAGTTATCTTTTAATAAAAATTATCCATATTTTCTTGAAATGAATATTTAAAATTTCTGTGATAAATTTGGCGATAGCAAAAATATAACCAATAATTATAGAAGGATCATGACTTGCTTTTTAATAGTTGACTTTTCTTCTTCTATATTTTCCTCAATGATAAGCTCTTTTTTATATAATTTGTTCCATCTATTCAAAGCGTGCCAAATACCAGATTCGCGAATTTTGCGCTGAATCTTACTGAATTTCTCAACATAAGGAGAGGCATTTTCGAAACGATAAAAGCGATGCATGCAAGACAGTGGAGGCATAGCAGTTTTCATTATTGCTGATCCATCTGGATTACGATATTGGTTTATATAATATTCTGCCTGCATTATTGAGGTAATACACATAGTTTTTCTTGACTTTATCAGTATAATTATACATTCTTCAAGAGACTTTATGACGCCTGTTTTCGCTATTAAGTTTTTGCGGTGATGACTGGTGAATGCAGGGTAGGTGTAGTTCATGTCTGCCATAAGTGTGTAAGGTGTAAGCTGAGATCTGTCTAAATCCTCGTAACTATTAAATGGCATTTCGCTTTTTTCAACTTTTATTTTAATTATTTCCGAATAAAAATTTTGGGTAAATAATACAAAAATGCAAATAATAATTAAGTAAAACAGTATATTAACAATGTTTTGTGGTTTATAATTTATTTGTTGGCCCAAAAGAAGTTGAATAACGGCAAATATTTCTATATTTGCATTTGTTGCTCTTGAACAACGCATGGCATATACGAAACCCAAAGAAATAATAGGAATAGCAGCAATATAGGCAATAATTATTATGGGAATATTTATTCGATAATTATGTATTATCGGAACGACAGCTACCCAAATGTAACAGTCCCTTTCAGTCGCAACTATTAATTTACCTTCCACGAATATTGACGCTTGCGCTACTAGTAACGCATCTATCTTTCCTCGCTTAAGACAATTTTCAAAAAAATTTATACGTTCTTGAAAAGACATATTAAATTTTGCTTCTGCATTAAATTTCATAGTAAAATTCATTTCTTGCAAAACCAATTTAATGAACGGGTACTCCACTCCCTTTACTTCTAATGTACCATTAGAATGTTTATTATATAATAAAAACGGAGGAAAATGTCCGTAAAGTAATTTTATAGGATATCTATTTACATTCTCTAATTTGTCTGGAAAAATTTCAACGTCCTTATTTAAAACTTTTTTATTAGTTTTCTCATAAAATGGATTAAAATTATAAAGTTCAGCCGTAGCACCTATAAGATCTTCGTTAAAGTTGACTGTTAAAATTGAAAAATTCAGAATTTTTTTTGACCAAGCGTATTTAAGGATAACTTCAATATCATCAACTGAAACAAATTTTTGGTACAGTAAAATCATTAAACACATTGGTCTCATATTTACCGGTGTTAACCTAGCAAAAAGATCAATTAAAGTTTTTGTCTCATTAGAATTATTGTCAATGCTCAGAATTATATTCAATGTTGTATGCATTGGATCTTTGAATATTGGTAAGCTAAGATAATGGTCTTTTTTTCTCTTGTCTAATTTTTGAAAATCAATTGTCATTCTTGGAAATTCTTTAGCTACTTTTTGAACGATTAATTGTTCTTTCATTATAGTTTGTAAACTAGAGACAAAAATTGTCACTTGATAAGGTTTCAGTTTTTGTGAAACCTGCTCTAAAACGTAATTAAGCCAGTTACTTCTAATTGCAATTGGTAAAAATATTAATTGATAATATAATAATACAAAAATATGGAACAATTTCATTATGTCAAAATTGTTTTATGAAATTTCAGTTAGAAATATTCAAAATATTCAAGATTTATTTTAAGTGCTAGTACAGTTTTTTGGTATTATTTTCTTTTACGTAGGCCAGGCGGCGGCGATACAGTTAAAACTAAAAAATAATTTTTTTTTTACATTCTCACGTATTATTGATAATACGTATTATAACGTATTTTTAATTTATGATTAAAAAGGAAAAAAAAATTATGATCTGTTTTTCCACAAAATTAATATTGTTTTTATCTTTTTAAACTGTGCTAATTTAAAATTGTCATCAATGCTTTACTCTAGGAAAAGTATGATTAGCTAATTCATAATTAATGCTTTTAATGTTTCTGTAGCAATATTACATTTGTATAATATTCTGTGTTCATGGAAAGGTGTTTTTAAAAATATTTAATTATTTACAATATAGTATTTTAAAACACTTATATTTATTATGACTCATTGTTTTTCGATTATAAAATTATTACAATAGATAGAATTTAGAACACTATTAGAGCCAAGTTAGCTATAACTATTCGAGATTGAGTATCGTACTGACGATGGCCAGCAGGCACACCAATGGCCGAAACACATCCCTTATTATAAAATTTATTTTAAAACTTATATTGTGTTCAACTTTAAAATAAAATTTTTTTCGATTTTAAATCTTTAAACCTTCTCTTTGAATGCGGGAATTCTAATGCCTAGCATGATAAGTTAAAAGACGGCTATTAAATCCGTATACTTATCATTTAATAAGGTTTAAATATTGTAATGATTAGCTGTAGATCGAAGCTGTTATGAAACTGTTCATTGCTTACTTAGCATGCTAATAGCATGCTTCTAGTGAACTTATTAAATCATTTGTTATTTTATTTATGCTCAATTGAACAATTTTATTAGCATTCGCAATATTGTCTACTCTATAAAGTAAATACACAATTTCCCATAATGTAAACATTAATTTACTATTTAATCGAGAAACATTTAAAAACCTACTCCTAGCACTCACAAGGAGAGGACCAAGGGTATGGGTCATGGATCTTGCGGAAAATTTTTCAATGCCTTGTTTGGCCAAAATAAGAAGACCTTTGTCTCAAAGTTTTTATTGAATAGGCCTTAAAACTCGCGAATGATGAATGAATGTAGTAATATCTTAAGAGAAATAGCTTGAACGCAAAAGTTTAATAATTCTGTTTGCATAAGTCATATCTTAAGTTTCAAAAGAGAAAAGAATACTAGAAAAAATAAGCTTTAAAATACTTTTTTCAGAATTAAAAAATATTAATTTGTTCCAAAGTTATGATTATTTGAATTAGAGCAACAGAATTATACTTATTAAGAGGTACACGCGCCGGAAAAAATATTTTTCCGAACGTGTACCCAAAATGGCAACGCCGCATATTTTACCACAGGCGTAAGATAATCCCCAAAAATCATCGAGTTACGATCTTTAATCTTCGTAACTCTATGACGGTGTGTATCTTATAAGAATATAC
>JAPYZB010000130.1:0-29087 GCA_030522745.1 Eupelmus kiefferi | reverse complement strand
GTAATTATATATACTTATTTGGTAAATGCTGAAATTTAACTTGTCTTTGCAATAAATAAAAAGGCATTTACAGTTAGTATGAAAGGATCCAGCATATATTAATAAACTGGTAGTTTGATGTCGTAATTAATAGCTTATGAAGTAACGAAAAACTGCATAATACCAAATAGTACGAATAAAGCTCAATGATGCAATAAGGTAGGATCTAGGTCAAAAAATCAACCCGCTTAGCAACAACGTGGATTGAGTCACACGCGTGGGATAGAAATAAACAAAAAATAACCGAAAACTGCGTAATGCTAAATAAACCGTTAACTGCAAACCAGTAGTTATGTGTTAATGTCTAGGCCAAAAAATGAGCAGTTATGCACATGGCATCGAGAATTGAGTCAAATACGTAAGATAAAGTTTGATGATCGAATTAACCTAGTCGTAATATGAGCTTTACATAACTGTAATGAGACATGTATGAATTAGCTCGGGTTCACATTAAATGATCGTAAATCAATTACTTTGATCCAGAAGTAAGCTTACATTAACATTTTTTATAATTTAAGATCCCGTGCACGTTAGTTATAAAAACTTAAAAAGTTCCATAATATGTTATTTCCTTGACGATAAAAAATTAGCAGGCTGACTCTGTAAATTGTATAATCTTAAAAAATATTCCATACAAATTCTTGATGATGACAGTTATATAAGAATGTTGATTATTTTAACATGGAATTATTCCCACATCAAATTTCAATTATTTTTCAAGCAAGAGTTTTTCAAATAATTCCGAAAATTTATTATCTATAGTTACCGTTTAGACATTTACATTCAACTTCCTCTATACAAATTTATACCTCTATAAAGTACTAATCACTTTTAATCTCTAAAACATTTTTTTATCCTATAATTATAATCACAATATCCCGAACATTTAGGAATCAATTGAAACTCAAAATCAACCAAACCTTCCGAAATAAACTATCTCAAATCCATAATTTTTGCTCACCCACACCAAAAGACAGATTATTCAACCCGAATTTCCAGCACATCCACACCACCAAACTCACAATCCCCGTCAAATGACGCGTCGCGCACATAACAGGAGGGGGGCAATAATTTAAAACTACGAACCTCGACCCGGCGCGTCTCATAATATTCTGGCTCTCTCGCGCAACGCGACTCACGCTCGGATTTATGTAATTTCGATAATGCCCCGCCGCTACTTTGTCGCCGGCAGCGAGCGCCGCGCTTTTTGCATCGTTGCGCAAATTTAATCTGAATTACGTCGCCGAAGTGTATATAAGCGAAAAAGAGGCACATGCACGTGCGGGCGATTTGCGTGTACTTTTGTGCCAGAGGAAGTTGAGTCTCGTGAATTTGAAATCACGGAATATTGGACTCAAATTGTCGGTTTTCGTGAAATTTCGAGTCGCAGGGTGCGTTAAACTTGCGCGACCCGTGGTTATCGGAACTGGGGATCTCTTGAATGAGGAATGAAGATGGCGTAAGGAGTTTTGAAGAGCATTGAATGTTTCGAGAAAATAGAGAGACGATGCTCGAGAAGTGCGTTGCGCGTCGATGGGCGAGGAGAGATAATGGTTTCTTGAACTTCCGACTTTACGAGGAAAAAATATATTTTTGCGAATCAGAAGGTCTTTCTTTTTTTTTAAGTTCTAATTTGTAAGGCTGATATATGTATGAGGTTCATTTTTCTTATGGTCCACTATGAGTATCTTATACTCTTACTGGTAAATGATAAAGCCTGAAGTATAGTTTTTGATACTCATATAACAGTTTTATTAAACAAAACAAAACATTCGAGATATTCGAATAAAACATGTGGATTTTTTTTTTTTTTTTTTTGATAATTTAAAAATTATTTTCCAAGAGTCACAGTTTGCAGGTAACCTTTACATTTTGTAATTACACATACTTATAGTTCAAATATTTTGGATTAAGTAAAAGTTTCGTAATGGCGATATCGACTGCTTCAAATTTTTAATATTTGTATTAAATCAATGTAATATTGCATTCCACTTAATGTAATATACAATAGTTTGCTTTAGTTATATGTATTAAAAATTTTTTCTAATATCTGTGTATTAAATTCGTATTAAAAATATTAAATAGTGTACGTAAGATATTAAAATAAAGAAAAGAAAAACTATGTCTTTCGATTATGTAAAAATACTACTTTCTTAGACTAATCTACATGTATTAAACGTGCTACACGTATTACACGTGCACTACATCATAATTACAGCTACTCTATAATGTGACTTCTACACTATAATTACAATCATTACTTTAATAACGAATGAATTACAAACAAAGAAATGTTGTAGAGAGATTTGTAAACAATGATTTTTGAATTTTTTGCAAATCTATCGATGCGTTATAATAATTATAATACTATATGACAATTTATATTCGTTCAATCAATATTTTGTTTTAAAATTTTAATAGAAAAATCTGTAGTAGAAAATGAATAAGCGAATTGTTAGAAATATAATATATTCTTTATAGAAAAATACTATTAAACACTTTAAATTTCATATAAAAACACTTGATAGCCGTTTTTCGGCGAATACGTTTGAGGCGGATTACTGCAATAGCAGTAACCTCCGAACGCAATAGATCGCTTTTTTTGCAAAATACGAATACAAGTCATAAGTGATTTTAATTTGTTGTAATTTTGAATTCTCTCCTGTATTATTTTCTGCTTCGTACGGGAATAGAGTTCGATAAAAGACTAGTTAAAAAAAGAAAAAAACCATTTTGAAATTTCAATTTCGAGCCAGACTTAAGAAAGAAATTATAACCAAAAATAGCTGTCTACGGCCACATGGGCAACTCTCTCTTAATTCACTGGAAAAACGCTTGAAAAATAAGCAAATACATTCTCAAAAAATCTTACATAATTTCATTTGAACCCGGCGCAAAATGCCCATAATAAAGCACACCGATATCGGAAGCCCGACAATCAGCGGCGTGTCTCCCGCGCTGAGTTTCGGAAGTTGAGAAATCTTGACGTAACGCCAGAAGCTACAGCGCGCGCCGCTTGTGTAGCGAGTTCGCACATCCTGCCAAGCCGCGCCGATGACGAAATAAAACAGGCGCCGTGGTAAGTGCCGGCGCGCTTATGTGTTTTCGCCAGAGTGCCCGACTGTATATACACCAGTCACCGCTCCGAAACTGCTAACGAGAGGTCAGTTCATTGTCGGGAGGTGGGTGAAATAGTGAATGGAGCGAGGCTTGGCTTTGATTTGGAATGCATTTCATTGGGTTGGCTGAAAATTTTTTATGGTTAAATTGTAAATTAAGGGTTAGATGTGAAAGATGTGTTTTGTAGGTGCAAAAAAAAACAATTTTTTTTTTAAATGTTTAGAATTTGATATTTTGTGTTTCAGAATAAGCAATGTTGCAACGGTATGAATAAAAGACCTAAGCAAGAGAAAGGATCAAGAATTATGATTAAATGGATGAATGAAGAAACAAAAAAGTAAAGCAATTTTCATGCTCAATAAAACTTATATTTTCACATAATATATACACTGTTACCACACTGCTATTATGTAACAATGAATTTTATTACTGAACTACACATTTCTGCCCTAAATGTAGTAAAAAAAAATACGATATTCTCTTAGAAAATATTTTTTGACATACCGTGCGCAAAACTTGATTTTGCTCACACTCCAAAAAAAAAACAGTATGCTAAATTTCGCTTTGTGCAAGTCGTATAAAAAAATCTGGTTCGAGACCTGAGCGGGGATGTGATTTCAACCTTACATAGACTTTTCACCCTCGCTTTGCTCGCTCGCAAATACTCAGAATCACTTCCTTGCAATAGAATCTGAATGTATTATTATTATAACAAATATAACTAAATATTAAATATATACATAAAATAATTGTAGTTTTGAATCCGAAGACATTCAATTTCTTCCTATAAATCTTTGATCTGCTCTTCTCATAATATGAATCCAATACTCCCACAACCTCACCCCAACTATCAATAGAACATTGCTTCTCACACTCTACCATCCTCTCAACCAGACTCTCCACATTTACCCAAAGGCCCGTCGAAAAACGAACTAGGCGCACTCTCATGCGTAGACTGCGCGCGTAATTGCGATTTTGCGCTAACGCTTTCTGGCCTCCCCCCTCCCTCCCTCTCCCATGATTGTAATTGGCTTGTCGCAATCGGCGAGTCCGGGCGTAACCACCTCGCGCTCCGCTCCGGCATTTGCATAATCGAAGCCGCTGCACACGCGCGCGACCCCGATTGTCGTAATAATTGCCGCCCCCCCCCCTTTCTTGTGGCTGCATGCACACGTCAGGCGTAACCCTTTCGTTATGCGCGATTCTCGGTGAACGATTTCGTCGATTTTTCGGTTGTCTATGTATATAAGGGGTTGGCTCTATGTAAGGTTCATTATGCAGTATTTACAGCTATGAATGTTGCTGGCTATCGGTCTGTAATGTCGTAATAGGTGTCACATTATGGAACATTATGCAGAACTGATAATAAGATTATTGCTATATCGTTTGGTTCAATGTTGTAATCCGCCTCGGCTGAGCTGGATTTTTTTCTGCGTTTCGTTTTTTTTTCTGCTTTTTGCTCGAGTTGATTACCGTGGGCAGTAGCTTGCTACATTTTAGGATTAAGGTAAAGCGATACGATAGATTAGAATTTTCAGGCTAATTTATTGCTTCGCAGTATTCCGTTTGCGACACAGGGTGGCTCGTTGCGGCAACGACTTCAAATTTTCAATCTTAAAACTATTGCAAAAGTTGCTCATTTGGTATTAATTTCATGCAGAAAACTGATACCCCAAAGTTTCGAGAAATACTTTACAATACTCCAGAACATGTATAAATAAACATCTTGTTCAAATATTGCTTCAATACTATAATAACCATTAATTCGCACAGCATCAATTAATCACTATAATCAAAACGTCAATCTAAGCCAACACCACAAACAAATAAACCGTCAGAGTTTGCGCAGCAAACAGCCGGCAATCCAGACGTACAATAGCAGCGACAAAGTGCTGAAAGCAAGTGTGCTCGGCTCTAAGAGATAGAGAGCGAGAGCGTATACATACTCTCGAACTTTATAAAGCAGTGAACGTAAGACGGTGGGAGGCGAAATGTGGGGCGATCGGCATAAATCAAAGGTTAGTGTGGTCGTATCGGAAGATCCGAGAGAAAGAAATTGCGCCGCGCCGTGTAGCAGTGGCAAGAGATTTATAGCGATTTTTCCGGGCTGTCGAGTTGGAAGTCTCGTGCGCGCGGCTTTTTTGCGTCTGCTCGGGTTGACGGTTCAGACATTGCATATAGTTTTTGCCGCTGATAATGTACTGTGCGCTATTGTTTTCTGAGGGCATGCAGTTGGCGGTTTTATCGGGTTTATCTGGCTTTTGAAAGTGACAGTCCTTCGGACGCCTACGGATTATTATAATTCGTGTTTTATGTTCGAGTAATTATGGTTATTTCGTAATGTATTGATAAATACTTTTGAAAATTTTTTATTTTGTTATTAAAAATAACGCAGTGATGTAGGGAATTATGAAACGCTTGGTACAGCGCATTATTTAAATGGCTTATTGGCAATAACTTTTATCGTGTCGGTTGCTTGTGATACATGCTTTAATCTACATTTATAAATGCAAAATAACTAGTTCGAATGTCGGTGTAAACATAAATATATAATTATTGTGATTCATTCGTTTATTTTCAGAATACGTATAATTTAAATGCTTTTTGATTAAAGTGGGTATGTTATTAACTAATAGCTTTTAAAAAGTATGTGATTAAGTTTACTCATGGTGTATTAATTACTATATACTGTTGGAAATTAAAATTCCTTTGCCACTTCTAAAGTTTTTCTTGGCTTATCTTGAAATTTTAATTACAAGTCTTCGCGGGATTAATAGATGACTTATACTGAACTTTCCGTCGTTTAATCTGATATATTCTGGTATAGGTTTAAAATATATTTATAAAAATATATCTTATTCGCCGGAGAAAGAACAACTTTAGTTCATTAGCTACATTTGATTTAATAGAGTTAAAAGGTAATTCTGAAATAGTTTCGATAATACCTGAATTATAGTTACGATTATAATACCTGAAAAATCTTATAGTTGTTTCTATTAAAGACAATGATACAACTGCAAATGCTGCACTCTTCTAACTATACTTTTTTAAAGCTATATATGTTTTATATTTTCAAATCATCGAGTAAGTTTATGCAAAACTTTGTGAATGAAAATAAAAAAAAATATATTTAGATAACTAAAAGAAATTGTAAAAAGAAAAATGAAACATATGTCTTAACAGTTATTTGTAATGTTTTTCCTAACTTTTTGTTGGACTTAGAATTTTAATTATGACCTATCTAAACAAAACAGACAAGAATACGGCTTTTTTAAAATTCTTATTAAAAGTCAAGCTATCATGAAAAATAGACGTCCGTGAAGGAAGCTTAATAGGATAGTTTTGTCACGTAAATAGATATGCTTCACAGAAAAAAAGTTCAAGAAAATTCAGCATAGATAGCCCGTATTTTTCTTAGAACAAGGTATTTATGCAATATTTGCTAAAAGTTATGTTAAAGTTGAAATACCTGTATATAATGCAATGAGAAATTAGTACACGACGTCCACGGTATTTAAAATGGCGCAATTCTTTGAAATTTCTTTTAGTGTGGTCTAGATAGTATTGGCTATCTACCAATTTTTTTACTGGGGTTGAAATGCAAAATGCAAGATATAGTAAGTTTGATTTAGAATGACAGTAACTTACTTTTAAATTTTTCTAAAGTTAGTTTACTATTTAAATTAAGAAAAATTCTCATTTAGAACTGAACAATATTGTATTTTTTTTCTATTTTATTGAAATCCAATTACTTAAAGTAGAAATTTATTATGTGCAATTATTTTTTGATACTTCGTACGCAAAGCTAAATTTCTTTTTTAAAATCACTTTCTCGCATTAGTATCGAAATTTACTATTTTGATATGTGCGCAAAACTCGATTTCACGCACGCTGGAATAAAATAACGTATTTTAATGCTTGCTTTTTCTTTATGCACATTGTATCAAAAGGGTTAGATATATGAGCAAGGACGTGATTTCAACCACCTTAGCTTTTTTAATCGCACTTAGCTGGAGTGCAAATGTTCCCTATATGTATTACTAATTTAGGTTGTATAATTTAAAAATAGACTCAAAAGTATAAAAAGTGTAAAGAAGCATGGGATCGTATTTTATGCTTCTGTGCAAAAGAGTAGCACAAATATTTTTCAGTGTATTAAATAAATTTTTTAAGATTAAATCATTAAGTATTGCCCTTAATTGCTGATATTTCAAATTTTCGACAACTTTAATATTTTTTATAAAAATATTTAAGAATATAAAAATCTTTAAAAAAATTTCATAATATAGTTTTTTTTTTGTAGCAAAATATTTATATTAAATGTTTTCAAAATCAATCTCATTATAGCAAAACATAAAAAATTAAACTTAATATTTTATTTTCAAGCTAATAAGCATTTCGCTTTATACATTACAATGTAACGGCATTATAAGCTACAATGTAACTGTTAATTCAACACGCTTGCGCAAATGATGAAAATTCGTTAATAAATTAAGCACATAAAATAACTCAAAGTGTCACTTATTCAACTAACATGTTTCGCTAACAGCAATTAATGAAAATACTGACCGCGCATTCACGTCGTAATTCAGTAAATTACCATGTATCTCCATAATAGAAGACCCCAGCCTCTTCCTTTTCTTGCACGCTACAAATTAAAACACATACAACTTATCCACTATTATTCCTCTCTTTGTCTCAACGCCATCGTTCGCGACGCCGTTAATTAACAATCATTCATATAGCGATCGACGCGCTTCAAGACAGTACGCTGAATATTTCGTATCGATTAGCTACTATTATACAATGTCGTTTCTGCGAGTATTCCGCCGGTTGTGTAAGATCTTATTAAGCGATCGTAATGGAGCGCGCGCGCGCGCGTCGCTCTGCGGCTGATGCAATAAAACAATAAACAATCCGCGATCGAGCTCTCGCACATTAGTTCCTCGTAGCAGCCGCAGCATCCTTACATAATTTCCTTGTGTGTCCGTTTAACGCGTGCGAAGGTACCGCAAAAATGACTCTCAGTCACTAAAAACACAACTCTCTTTATCTCTGTTTCTCTTTCTTGTATAGTTTATACGTGTGCGAGACTGAAAAATTTGTAAAATATGGGTTTGAGAGGTACATATAATATTAGTGCGCGCATGCAAATTTCGACCCGCTCAATTTGGCGAATCGCGCGAGTGGGCCGCTCGAGACGAATCGTTTGTTGCCACGACAGAAAGGGGCTTGTCCAACGGGCGAGTGTGCGCGAGAATAGAAACGATATATACGAGTGCGTGGATTGAAGGTCTTATTTTTGACGAATGAGAAAACGGTTATTTTCTTGAATATTGTAGTCGGTTTGTTAATGATAGTAATGGCGAGAAAATCTGAAAGATGGGTTTTTTCTTATTTTTTTTCACTTCGGTTCGTCATTATGAGAAAATCCAATCGATGAAAACTAATTCATAGAGTAATAATTTATCATATACTATAATTAATCATGATGTAAGTCAAAATGGATGTAGCTCTTTTTTTTCTATTTTCATGACATGTAAATGACGTTTATGACATTAATGATGCAACGACATAGTTTATGTGACAATTCTGTTACTTACAGCAATCCCTCCACTATACAGTTATCCTATATTTGTAAATCTGTCCCATAAATCCGTTATTTTACATGCTGTTTCAATTCGCACGGCTATTTCACATCCGAAAATCGCTACTCGCACGATGATTTACAGAAAGCAATATTGTTGAGCAAAACCGTAAACACGAATATTTGTGCAATTAGTCATAATTCGACTTGGAGGTTGCTGAAGGTAATTTACGATTAAGCGTTCGAGTAACGCGCGCGCGCGTTGAAGATTTCTTGTCTCAGCTCATAACTCAACTCGGCTGCTCGCTCGCTGCTTCGCTGAAAGAATCGGATCAAGAGAGGATGGCGATGTGCCTTTTGTCATGTAAATATCGCGATAAAATGCTATTGCGCTTACGTAAACAGCATACATATTTATGATTTATGCAATGGACTTCTTTTATGTTCAACTTGATATTTTGGACCGATTATTAATATAAGGATAATTATTGTGAGCTTTCGTAATTCGTAATAACTGAAAATATTTAATTCAACTGACTTGGGCTTCGGATTAATTGAATGAGAATTTTTGGATTAAGTGATTCAAATTTAAAAGACGGAATCGGGCTATGAGCCAAAATTGTTATGACGTTCGAGCTAGCGACTTATACCTATCAGCACAATAGCAGTTAAGTATGGCTAGAATATAGGAATTGTAAATAGTTAATCAAGTTTCAGAGTTTCAGAGTAATGACATTTTTACATTAAAATGGACATTTTTTACTATTTTATAATTCGTTAAAAATTTATAGCGGTTGTTATAAGGAACTTTTTCACCCGAGCATGTTGCGATAAAATTTATCTACAGACAGAAAATTTACAGAATCAAAACATGCAAAGTATTCTAGTTCTACTTCAAATAAATCAGATGAATAAAGTGACTTCAATTTTATCGTACTTCAAATGAACTATTATGAAGATATAAGTGGCTTTAATGCCGTTCTGGATAACACAGACAGCGGATACAGACAGCTAATCTATAGATTCAGGCAATTTGATAGTTCAATCTATCACTACTTAACCCTGATATACGTAACATCGTCATTATATTCTACTTCAATCACACCTCTTGCACTTTTAATAAATTTCACAATCAAATATTTTTTGTAATAAATTTTGATTGTTCTTGAACATTTATCCTTTAGATAATTCTATATATTAAATACTGAAACTATTACTATTATATATTTAAGTTTTCATGTTCTACAATTTTACGAGTCTTACCCACGCCGAATCATACTACTTAAATGACGTTAAAAAAATATTTATCTTATTTCATAAAGTAATTTTAGCATAAAAAATAATTTTATCATTTTTCCAGTATCTCAAACAATACCATCACCCCAGATAAATTCAATCCAAAAAACTACCCAAGCATTAGCAAACCACTCATCTACAAAATCCCACATCCTCCAACATTACACGCAGCCTCGCGCGGCATTACATAAACGATCGGCTAATAAGCCGCGAAACAGTGTTGCTTCTTCGGAGCGCGACGTGCCGTACGCGCGCGCGCGCGACTCCCGGCTTCTTATTATAGAAACTCGCACAAGTATCAAGATCAGCGCACTGCAGCCGCCACGTGCACGCGCGGCGAGCGCAAATTCCGAGCCGCAGGCGCGTGCCTATGCGAGGCCTAAAACGATACAATTGAGCGAGCGGGCGCACACTTGGCTGCTCACGTATAATGCGCCGTGTGTGAGCAGACTAAGAGAGAGAGAGAGAGAGAGAGAGAGAGAGAGAGAGAGAGAGAGAGGCTGGAATTTTTGGCGCGATTGGCCGAACTCGTTTTTCAAGCTATGAGGCTTAATCGCACGTGTGAAGTGCCGGGATTAATTTGGCCGGACGTAGGCGCGAGAGGGTGACTGGATTAATGAGGGGAGCGTTTAGTTCCGATGAATCATTGTATTAGTTGAGCTGTTTGTAAGAGTGTGGGAGTATGAGGTGGATGTAAGATTGTGGATGGAACGTGAAATTTGTGTGTTTTGTGAGTTTTTTTAGTGTTTGAGATCGAGAGATTAGGTGTACTGGAGTTGAGAGTTTTAGGAGTTAGTGGTACGTTTCGAGGAAAAATATTTTAATTAAGAGGTATAAATTGTGAAATCATTCGTGATCAAGGAATAATGGGAAAATTGCACAAGAAAATGCAGCCGTACTTAGTTTTTGGCTTTTGCAATGTGCAATTTTTGATGACGAAATATTAAGAAGTAAATTTGTTTTATCGCTTTTACACGTGACGCAAAGAGTTACATAAGTGACTTTTAACAATGCTTTGAAGTATGAAAATGAAATACAATTACATCTTCGCCGCTTGAACTATTAAAGCGTAAGAAAATAACAATCGCTGAATATTAATGAATTTTGAGCGCTCATTCATGCTGAGTTACGATCATCGAGGCGTAGTACCGTCATGTGTGAAATATTTTAAAGAAATTATTAATGCGAAAATTATCGGCGATTTTCAATTATTAGCATAATTGCGTCATTTATTTTCTACTGATGGACATAATGAAGGCAAGGAAAATTGTTTTCAACTGAAAGTAAACAGTCAGTTTTTGAGTTCATTTTTACAAGATGACATGAATGTTACGTAAAGAGTGCTAAGTATGCAAAGAGTATTGGTGCATGAAAATGCGCACACAATAATCATTAACTTTGAACAGGTTGAAAACATCAATGCCAGCAAAAATAGTGTTCCGTCAACTATTTTCTAAATCGTTTCTTTGTTTAAAAATAAAACTAAAGAAAAAAGGTACGTTTTTATTATCATTCTAAAGATTTTTACATTATTGATTTTTTTCTATTAAACACATTAAAAAAAAACACAATACCTCAAAAAATATTTGTTGTATTAATCCACTCTGTACATTTAACCAAATAAGACAAAAAGTATCTAATAAAATTCCAAATAGAAAATAAATTATTTGTTTCAAAACCAAGACTTTCAAATTAACACCCTAGTTCGTCGAAGAACAATCAATCTTCCATACAAAATAATAAAAAAGAACATCTGAAAAATGAAGCCATCATCCTACCATAATACACCCATCCACAATTACAAGCGCAAAAAGCCGCCAATCTCCAGCGATCCAGCAGCGCGTCATTCGCGCACAAAAGCCGAGCGGTGCGTCGTATAAGTGGTGTAACACGGTTACACGACTGAACGCGCTCGCCACACATATGTCTAGCTCACACAATGTGTGCAGCCGCGAAAAATCCGCAACGTGAAAGTATCTCTTTGCAGCCTGCTCGCGCGTGCGGTGCAGGGCGCACAGTGAGACGTTACATAACTCGTGCAAGTAGGAGGCGCATATATAAAAGCGCCTTTTAAAAGGCGCGCTTTGTCCTCCCTCTCGCGCGACATTTGCGCAAAGAGGTGGGGAGGAGCGCGGAGGTTGACGGCACCGGGAGAGGATGATTTAACGCGTTTGATTTTTCTGTCGGTTCTTTGCGCTTTTTTTTGTTACTCGGGGCGAGCGAGCGTGAATTGCGAGCCTGGGGGACTTTTTTGCGAGTGTGAAGTCGTTGTTGTGCGTTTTATCGGGTTTTTGCAGGCGGCGGTGAACAAATGCGAAAGAGAGTAGTGAATGACCGAGTGTCGAGCGAGCTTTTTGCTTTGTTTCGGAGAGCGATTGTAAAGTTGCCAATGAAATTTAGTCTGCCGGTTGGCCATTCATAAAATAAGGGTGACCGTTAATCGAAATAACAGAATGTTTTTAATATGAAGAGGAATTGTTGAATTATGACAGATAAATATGATTGTTTGCGTAACGCGAATATAATGAAATGCATAAAACAATAGAAGCTGACTTTAATTTTTATATAAATTAAAGGCATTCGTAACCATACTTTTACATAAATATAAAATTCGATTTTAATACAAAAAAAAGAAATAAAGAAATTTTCGAATTTCATTACTAATTCTTTAAAGATTTCGTTTCCAGTACGCAAAAAATTTTTTCACAAAGTATTCGTAATACACACATTTTAAAAATATATTTCAATATATAGTTTCTTATATTTTTTGTATCATTTTATATATAAATTTATATCGGTCGATTGTATTCTAAGAAAATGCAGTATCAGCATTTTTTATTGTCTGATATGATTTAAAAAAAATTATCTCCAACATTGAAGGAATTATCAATATTTACGAGATAGATTTGCAATTTTTTTCTCAACCATTGAGTTTGATTATTAATTTTGTTATTTTTAACACAATGATTAATAGTAGCTTATGCGATTACTAAAACAAAGTTTCAATACTATCTAGATATATTCCATCTATTAACAATTTTTTCTATTATGTCAATATTAGTAGTTGCTTTTCAGAAATAGAACAATCTTTACAAATAATTTATTTTTGTAAAATAAAGCATTTATTTAAATGAATTATTCAAAGGATTTAGAACACTAAATTAAATATAAATCATGCTCTTGGAAAAAAGTATAATTCGGCACTATTTTACTTTTTAACATACCTAAATCGTAAAGAATTTTATATCTGCTGATTGGCTCAAGATGGCAGTTTAAGGTTACGCTTTGGCAAGCATACATTGAGTTGTACTCGCAGCACGTCGATAAAGCGTTTTAGATAAGCGATTACCTCACAAATTCTAGTTTTGTAACGCGACAGTTGCAGTCTACCTTTTTATGAACAAAACATAAGTGAACCTTTAATTAAAGTACGTCCGTAACACAGTGTGATGTGAAATTGTTTACAACAATTGTTAAGGATAGATAAGTCCAAGAACTTGTTTTTGTATTATAATTATATAAGTTTTCTTTATCAGAAAAATACATTTTGTGGGATTACATAATTTTATTTTTATCTAGTAAATTTAAAAAAGAAAATATTTACATTTTTGATAAGTTGTAATGAGCATTGTCATAAACACTCTTTACTAGTTTATGAAGCGTCTAATCTCACGCAAGATTGTTGAAGATACGCAAGACTGAACGTGTTAACAAGATGAACTTACACTGTTTCAAGACCGTATCATCATTTACACAAACTTTAGACACTAATCTCGCTAACGTTTTCGCAAACATGTAGACATAATCATTAATATTAATAATTTATCATCGAGCTACCGACATAAAATGAGCAAAGCCGAGTGCATGAACGTAAATGAGCATGTACATATTAGCACCTTCATAGAAAAAAACAACTTGTAATACTTATCAGAAAAGCTATAAGATGCATATACCAAAATAACCTGATACTGTATTAAAAGTTTTGCAAACTTTGCATCATTATTTAGTCAATTTCGTAATCCAAAAAAAAATTATTTTACAAAAATGTTTCCATTGATTATGGGACAATATGAAACGCTATTTCAAAATGTTTACCTCAGTTTATATAACGATTTTAAAATATTATTTTCAAAAGAAATGCTAAACACACCTTTTCAGCTCGCAAGTATATGCAATGTGACTTATTGTAAAGTAATATTTTGGCTGTATTAAAAATCTTTAAATTGTTACATAACTTTTTCCATCAATATTTATGTACTCATTCAGAAGGCCATTTTTCAAAAATGCCTTACAAATGATGAAAAGTATACCTGTTATAAGTTTAATTTTATTCATATCATTTAAACATGATGAAGTATATAAAAGAATTACAAACACCTTTTACACTTTACAAAACTGGTTTGAGTAAATTGATTCATAAAAAATTGAATATACACAGCAAACAAAGACCAAAATATTTGTTATTTAAAAATTATAAAGTCCAAAGCCTAAAGTTTATACTTCCTACAATTTTTACACCGGCTGCCAGGCTTCTTCGCATCCTTCGTCATACTTCAAAACATTCAATTTTACAGCTTAGCATCAACATAAACTTCCCCAGTAATAAAACTATATTTCACCCCCTAAAACCCCCACCCTCAAACAATAAAAATCTCCACCCCTTCCGATTCGTCTTTCCCTCACACACCTCACCTTCAAAAATCTCAAATCCCAGCAGCAATAGCTCCTAACTCCCATGCATCGTATCGATGCGCCGCAGGCGTCGATTTTCGCAGCGGCGCGACGCGCATACGTAAAGCTCGCTTATGCGCGCGTGTGTCGCATCCGCAAATAGGCGCTTCCGCCTCCAAGCCGCGTATGTAAGAGAGACGGCGCGCGCGCGCGCGCGCGAAAATAGAATAATAAGCGCTTGCTTGCACGCCGCTCGCGCGCAGGAAGAAACAAATTCATTAGCCGCTGCTCCTCGGCGATTCCGAATCAAGAGAGTGGAGGACAATGATTGTTGCTGGTTAGCTAGCTTTTTATTATGGGTTTAGTTGAGAGCGGGGGGATTGTTGGAGATAAGACTGTGTGGGTGGAATGGAGATGGTTTATGATTTGAGGGAAGGTTTCGATTGTGCGGATGGATTGTTGATTGAATTTTTAAGTGAGTGTTTGATAGTAGATTTTACGAAATATGATTTAATATTATTTAGATAAATAGAGATTTTGAAAAAAGTTTTTTTTTAATTCTAACTCTATACTATTCAAAAAATTTTTATTGTTAAAAATGAGGTTTTTGTAAGGGTACAGAAAGATTAATAAAACCATGAACTAATAGATTTTTTAATGATGTATAACTTTCTATTTTAGCTGTCAAAGAATTATTTTAAAGTGTCTACGTCTGCTAGTCGCCTTCTCAAATGGACAGCTGTAAACTTAAATAATAGTTACTAGACTTAATTTCACAATAGTCACTTTTCTTCTAGAAGAAACATTATTAAACTTATAGCGCGACAGATTTTAATATGTAGCAATAAATGGAATATTTTATGACCAGTCATAGCAACTACCATAAAACTAAACGTTACACTATGTCACAATGAATGAGAGCGTGTATTAGTATTCTAGAAGTATTGAAATAAAATTTGAATATATGTAAAACTTGATGATAAGTTGGTTATTGTCTGAGTTTCAGTGTTAACTGGTTATGTGAGCGAGTTATTATAATGCTCGACAAAATTAGAACACAATATGCGTATAAGGTAAAATTCAATGACAGATTACTATCTTAAAATTCTTTGCAACAACACTGAGCTTCATTGTCAGTTCTTTGGTATCTTTTACCTTGTATAATTGTATAAGTAAAATTAAAATATATCACTACTCTAAAAGGATTACAAGAATTTGTTATAATATTACAATAAAATAGTTTTCTGACATGAAATAAAAATTATGTAACTGGACAGTATAAATTCTGTTCGATATAGTCCCTTATTGCTAATATTTTAATGCAATGTTGTACGTAATAGTACTGTCAATATAATTTATTATAAATTCAATTACCGCATCAACATAATTGTAAAATTGCTGCTCATACACTTTTGAAGAGAATCTTATACCGATAATATTTACTATTATCTTTATTGCGACGACTTATTGAATGGTTATTTCCTCATCTTATACAACGATGCGGTGGTGTTTCTGAAATAGTAGCGTGAGTAAAATATCTCATTGTAACGTGAAACATAAGAGTCAATTAAAGCCTTGGCGTACTTATGTAAATACATGACAAAAACATTACACACTTTTGATATAACCTATTATCTTAAATGCGTCAATTGCAACTCATCTTTTTAAACAGTTCTTACATAAAAGTTTTATGTGCTGTTACTTAAAAGCTCAATTTTATCACTCACATTTTGTTATTATAAAGAAGTCAAAAATATGACAAATACTTTTTTCTTTATTAATAAATTTACATTTATAGATATATGCAATTTCATGACGTATTTTGAACTTTAAGATACTTCTCTATGATTTATGATGAAATGATTTGTGCTTAATAATACTAATTAATGTAATGTAATATTAGAAACACGATTAAGCGTTTAAAATGGCTTAACGTTTTATCATCAGGTACAAAAAATCAAGATAATTGCATTCATGTAGTTTTACGAACTACACTAATTTTACAAACTTAGTTTATTTGCTGAGCGGAATGACATAATTGGTTGATGATATAATAGTCAATAGTGCTATTTATGGTTAATGGGCTTAACTATTACTATTTTGAAATACTTGTAAATATTACACAATTTTCAAATGGACTATGATACGGTTTAGATTATTTATATTAAGAGATTTAAAAGAAACACTTTATGTAACTATTTAAAGTTTAATGAGTATAGTCGTATTAATAAATTATGTATTCAAACAATATAACTTCAAAGCTATTAATTTCAATACAGTATTCAAAATTTCGAATTTAATTTTACCCCATCCTCAAAAATTTCAACCTAATATTTTCAGATAATCCCGCAATCTAAAAATTCTAATTCCCCAAAAATCCCTGCCAGCACTTCCCCTCACCCTTGCACTTATTTTACATAAAACCCCTCTCCTTCTCAATTCCTAACGAGCGCGCCTCACTTCCCTTCTTATTACAGAACGCTCCTTAAACTATACGCTCCTCTCCGAGCGCCGGCCCCCAGAGGGTCGCGTAACTAAAACACTAGAGTGGATCGTTTGATCTCTCACGATTTCCTCGGCACACAGTGTACCACCTATCGATTGTTATGTCGCCACCATTAGAACCGCGCGGCGCGACTTATTACACAACGGGCCCATAAACATTGCCGAACAATAGATTATGGCCCGCATCGCGGCGCCGTTGCGGATTCGGAGCTCTGCGAGGAGCGAAGCCGGGTGGGGGGGAAAAAGTCGGGGTGCAGGAGTCGCGGCGGCTGCTTCATTGCGCCTCTATTATGCAAGCGTTACATACATTTGGTTACATTATACGCGGCTTTTTATTACGTAAGGAAGATTATGAGGAGGCAGCCGGGCGCACTGGAGAGGGGGGCGAAAATGCCGGGCGCTGTGGGTATTGTTACCCGTGAGTGTGTGGCGCTGACGTAGTTAAGGAGTCGATGATTTGTCGGCGTGACGTTAGATGACGAGGATCTTGAAGGTGAGGGTGGAGAGTTCGGGGAAAGGATGTTTTGTTAGGGTTTGATGAGGGTTTGGCAAGTTTTTGAAGTTGTTGAAAATAGGTACAAAGTGTTTTGAGAATTTGTTATGTGTATAAATTTATAATTTAATAAAAGATATTTTATCTTTTGTTTGCTTTAGTTCAGAACGTTTATAAAAATAGCTTGTTTATAGTAAAATACAAGCGTATTCGGAAATGTAATTATTTTAGTTAATTCCTCTAATATACAAAACGATATTACACCAAAATAAGTAAAAAAAAGTTTCTAAAATATTATAATAAAGATCTCTCATTTTAACGAGTTACTAAAGTTATTCCTAGAACCCTTAAGTAGAAACAGCAAGTACAGCCAGACACGCATCAAACTTTAATTGACGATTGTATTTAAAATGATGATACAATACCGCATTCATTACCTTTGATTAAGGAATCGCATTAAACTCGCGCTAAATTCTCATCTCCCATTCCTGCGGTGCCACTGTGTGTGTCGAAACGTTTCGAAACGCCGCGTTTAAGAAATTCCAAATAAACCGTGCCTTATTCGCGCGGCGAAATTGCAAAATTGTAGCGCGCACAATTTTCAGCGTCGATTCCAAAAAATCCTGCCTACATGTATTTTGCAACTCTGAGACACTTCGTTGCGACAGCTAATTCGTCTCATGGGGGTATATGCACGCATATATATATATACGTTTCTCTTTCCCTCCCTCCGTGATTTGTCGCAATCGATGCGAGACAGCGTCGCGATGATTGACGTGCGACTTCTTCGTCGTCGCGGTGCTTGGTGAATTGCTAAAGCGACGGTAAATTGGACGTTTTATTGTTTGGCCTGTTGGGTTGCTGCACTTTTGAAATACTCGAGAGCGGGACGAGGGAGAGAGAGAAGAGTGGTTTACGCGCGGCGTAATTGTCGTAATTTGTATAATTCATAATTCTTCTTTTCTCCGTGCGCCGTAAATCTCGGCAATAACGATACTTTCGAAATTTTTAAGTGGAAATTCTTCATATTTATTTGCGACGCGTTACTTGTGAAATTCATTTACGGTTTTTCTTGGGTTTGGAAAAGAGGAAAGGGCGACGTTGGAGCGCAAATAAAGTTTTTTTCGTCAAAACAAAATAGTGCGTTGTGCAACAGGAAAATTCGAATTTTTCTATATGAGAAGATGATTTTTGTTATTGTTAGTATCTGAGTTTGAAGCACCCTTTCTTTTTTACACATAGTACTTTTTCTAATAAGTGAAATCAAGGGTCCTTTTTCGAATATGTGGAGAGTATAAAAAAATGGATAATTTCAAATCGCCTCAGAGTCGGCATCTTTTAAAGATAATAATAAATTAAGTACCAAACATTTAAAATTAAGGATTCTGTCCTAAGAATGAATTTGTCTACTAAATGAAGCGTTGGCGCTTAATTTATACTAAGGTCACGAATCCCTTCCGTGACTGCAGAGCATACATTATTTTTTGAGCCTTTAAACTTACAATTCGGGTTCTCGGGCTGATTTAGCAGGCGTGATATAATACATTCTGGTTTTTGCAGTTGCAATATACTAAATTTTGACCTTTGCAGGTACAGGATTCATGAATTTTGAGCCTGGAATGGTAACGAAATATTTATTCTTTTAAATTAATTTTTTATACATAAATTGATAATGGATATCTATAATAGAGGGATTAGAAAAAATAAATATTTTAACATATGTATATTTTTACATGTTAAAAAATATACCAATTTAGTTTATATTAGTTTAAAGCAAAACTCTGGGCAAAATTAAAATTCTAAATAAGTTTTTTAAAATTATAAGTTTTAATATTTTTAGTATTGGATAAAATTCTCTATTTTATTATGAAACGGTTACGAATATCCATTTTTTCCTGTTGAAGTTGGCAAGAATTCCCATTTCTTCTTGTTGGCCAGATAAGGTCGAAAGAAATTTCTATTCCTTCCTGCTTTTTTAGGAATGCTCAGAATTTTTATTTCTCTACCCCTTTATGTGCATTAAAAAGATATCTTTCTTATGCACTTGTTAGGAAAATATTATATTATAGATAACCAAATTATACTAAAAAGTAAAAGGAATAACGTTGAAGTAATAAATATTTATGACCTAGTAGTACCATTTTAAAAGCAAATCTTTAGCACATGTTGTACAAACCAAATTAACGCACCAACTAGTTCTGATATAATTCATCGATACTGTAATTAATCGTTCGATCACGTCAATTAACCAATAAAACGAATAATTCATATAATCCTATATTAGCTTTATGAAGCTGTAACCCAGATCAAATTAGATAATTTTCCATCCGCAATGAAACTAGTTTCCAAATCAATCGGAGCTGCACCTGTTAAGTTAATAAATCTCTTATCAATTTTACAGCTTCCCACAAATTACGTATAAGACCTTACTAAGCACAAAATCTCGCCTTTAAATTGAAAATACCAATAAGTTATAATCACCGCAACGGACGCAACCTGGTAAGGTGTAAGACCGATCGATTTGTGGTTACATCGGCTCGTTGCACTGCCTCGCTCCCTGACTTCAAGCCGTGATATATATATTCGCATTGGAGACAGAGAGAGAGAGACTAGTTACGAAAGCATTCGTCCGTAACATCCCCTGAGATATGGACGCTTTTGCTTCCCTGAGGATTCTAGTGAATCTTTAAGCATTCAGTTAGAACGAATGATGGTGGCGATTACTACTGATGTGTACATTTTTGATGTTTAGCTATTTTTGGAGATCGTAAAAAAAGTAAGTTACGTAAACGCTGAAGTTGTTATTGATTAATTGTTGATAAAAATTGGATGTAGAAACCACATGAGGTAAAGAAGTTTATTTTTCGTAATGAAGTAACAGAAGAAGAGTCGATGACGTATGCGAGTCAGAACTAGATTCTTCTTCGAATTTATTTTTCTTAAGAATGATGTAATCTAACAGTTGATCTGTACAGTATATCGTTGGCCAGTGTATTATGTTTAAATTGGATTACAATTATAGTGCGCGTCGAGCTAAATTTTAACCTTGCTTAGGAAAGTTAATTACTTGTAATTACATAAACTGCCAACGATCTCGACAGTTGCTGAAACAGTTATGGTTAAATAAAGAGGCGAGCGCGCAGAATTAAATTCGATTACTTCAGAGTTAAATCATTCAAAGCGCTAGAAAAGTTTACATCATAAAGATATAAAGTTTACATCATAATGACATAAAATTTTAAACTTTACATCATTTGCTGTAGTTTCGTAAGAAATATTAAATAACTATTCCTAAACTATATTGTTTTTCTGATAACTCAAACAAAAATCGCAGTTAAACGTAAGCCTTTGACGCAATTTCACTGTAATAGGTTATCTAGCGGTTCACGTTTCTATTACAAATAAATTGTCAAAAACATGTAATTTTACTTTTTAAAAATTAGTCAATAAAAATTTAGTAATTATTATAGTAATTCAGTAAAAAATTTATAAACGCAAAATTCGTGAGCGTAAATTTTCTATAAAATCACCGTTTTAATTATGCATACTAAAATCGCGTGCTTATTTTCAATCTCATTTCGTATAAACTTTGTGCAAAATCGCAAACTCAATATTATGCTAAAAAAGTTTCACTTCCAATTAAAAGTACCCGTAATTTGAAACGTAACGAATATCAAATGAAACGTACATTAATCACAACTTTAAATTAAAGCGAGCTCGCAAAACCAAACAAAAATAAATAATCTTGTCAAACCAACTTCAAGCTACCACGTAACCAAAACGCATCCGACGTCGGCTCGTAAACATCCTCTATAACATTTCAACAAACCCGACGCAACAGCCCACAAACCAGCCGAGACGCTTCCCTAGAGCAAACAACGCAATTTTACAATAAAAAATAAGCGGCCCGCAGAATCCAAAGCAGCAAAGGAGAGAAGAAAAAGTCGTCCCCGAGGCTCGCTTACACATAACATCCTCCGTTATGGCCAGAAGCGCGGGCGCTCGCGATCGAGCGGGCGCGAATTATGTAATAACGTGCGGCGTGTGTCTCGTTTATATAATGAGACGCGCGCGCGGGCTTGTTGTGTACACCGGTGGCAGCCCGAGAACTCGAGCATCCCTCGCCGCTGGACCTGGACGATCTACTCGTGTAATGTACGGAGTGCCGGCGAGTCGATTTTTCTCTGGTGAGTGGGAGGAGGATAGGTAGTGGGAGTTTGGCGTGAATGGGGAATAGTTGAGACAAAGGATGGAGAGAGGCGAAAAATTTGGGAAGGGAAAGAGAGAGAGAGGAGGTGTGTAGAGGAACTGTGTGGTGAGCGAGTGGAAATGTAAAGTAGGAGAGAGAGAGAGAGAAAGAGAGTGTTAAGAGGTCGGTATGGAGGAGGGAAAGAAAAAGTATTGAATCGTGGTAAGATACTGACATCTGGAGGCGGAGAGGTGAAGCTAGCGTAGCTGGAACTCCAACTGATAATGTCGAGTTCTACCTTAATGTACAAATATTCTTTTTTTTACTTTTTAAAGTAATAAGTTACTTCTAAAAGAAAACTTGCTCTTATTCAATAATGTTGAAGTAACCAAGAAGAGTTAAAAATTCAGATTATATATCTTCCTTCAATGAGTTGAATAACGTATCAGATGTTACGCGTAAAATTAATTATACGTTAATCGACTACATAACTTATTTTTAAATAAATATAATATTTTTAAATGTATTTGTATCTTTATTCAAACATTTAAAAAATAATTATATTGAATAAGTATGTTTTCCTAGAAATAAACGATATAACATAATAATTAATAATAAAGTATTTATAATTATAAATTTCCAATGTGCAATTCATTAAGATACCTTTCAACTACATATCCTTAATTTTCCTCTAGACCTTCATTAAACAAGAAAAAACAATTAATACTGCAAGGCACATTCTAGAATAGCTCAAAATATCTACTTACAACTGCCATCAACTCTATAAATAAAATAAAGCGATAAATTATTTATTAAAAGAGATTATCTAACATCTGTCCATAATACATCATCCGAAGTCACCCTCTGACACGTAAACATTACAAAATAGGTATCGTTAATGTCCTAGAGTCAAAAAGTACTAAAAGCACAGCCGGCTCGGTAGATGGCGGCATCATCCTTGATTCGCGTAAGCAATTCGATTTCCCCTTTATTAGACTGGCGCGCGCTCGCCGGTGATTTATGACGCGATGGATGAAATTTTTCCGTCTACTATCTGACTCATTGTGTATCCCCGGGGCGCATCTTTACCCTAGCCTCGGGCGTCAATAATTCACGTATTTCCCGCGCAATCAAGGAGGGAAGAATCGCCGTAATCCAGGGAGTATCGATTATTAAGCCCTCTCTGTTCTCGCTTTTATCGAGTTCCGCCGAGCGCTCCACTAATCAAGTCGAAATTCTCCTGCTCTCTTGTCTCGTCTTTTTCATTGTCCGGGCGCTCTCTTTGACGAGTCTCGTAATTATCTTCGCGCGCGTGCGAGCGTCGCGCTTTCCGTTAATAGAAGATGAAAGCTCATGAGTGCAGCGTATGCGACATCAGGCCTCCCTTGATTATATTCGCGCCTCTGTTCTCACGTTTTTATAAGAGCGTGCTTTCATTTTTGACGGGTATCGTTATAAAGGACTGCGCGCAGCTGCTCTGGGAATTAAATTGATTGACAATTTTAGCCTAGCCGGGGAGAGGGGAAAATGGATGGGCAATAGAAAGTGCGTTCTTGGAGGATGAAAAAACAATTATCTTTAATTATCTTTGAGATTATTAATTACTTAAGAAAGTGAAGATTTTTGGAAATGTGAAGATTACAGTGTTAATGAAAATAGCAAAAATAATGACTATAGCGCTAGGACAATAATATGGAGTATTTTTTTTATTGCTGAAAAATTAAAGATATATTAGAATATATACTAGAGTATTGACTTTTATTATTACATTATACGTATAAATAATTAGTAAAAATTTAGGTGTCTTTTCTTTGGAAATTTCAATAAAAATATAGTACAATAAAATTTTTATTGTGACTATTTTTTTCTATTTGGATTTTGAAAGAGCTTTCAAGGCATTAAATTTAAACAATTTTCTTTCAGTAAAATAAAAATTAAAATTCAATTAAATTTTCAACTAAAAAGCTTTAATAAATAAAGCTCAAACTGAAAAAAGTGCTTGGTAAATCTAACAAAGTAGTACTTGGTTAAAATATAATTTGTTACTCCTACGGAGTTTTATGTTGTTCTTACAAGGATAGTGCTGTATGGACACCTATTCGGACTTTGTAAACTTTCTTTAATAAAAAAAATACTTATAACAAAAAAATTGTAACAATTACAAAGTACTTTGAATTACTTAACTTGACTTGGCTTTAAACACAAAATTTTTCAACAATATACACTTTGTAGTCTTTACCAATTAATCGGTTAGGTCCTGGATGCCAAAGGCAATTGTTAAATATAACAAATTAATATATTATACTTATCAAGTATTTTTGTCAGTGTAAAAACAAGAGAAATCTTTTATAATTCGAAATTGATAACTTTACCAAAGAGATGAAATAAAATGAAATAAAAAACAATAAACCAAAATATAGTGTAAGAGCACAGGTGCAAAAGTAGTTTAGCTTGAAATAAGGTTTTCTCATAAATTAAATTTTTATTTCTTTAATAAATAACTGACATTTCTTGTGCAAATGTAACATTCTTCGAGTATTAACCTATATGGTAACTGCCAATTTATTCTTGCTACACTATAATATATCAGTGTTCTGAATATACAAACTACAACCAAAAAGTAATTAAGTATTAAAACAACTTAAAAATATTGAAATACTAAAACATTCTAATTATTTTAATTGGAATCTTCCAGGCACGATTCCTTATTTATAAAATGGGAAAAAGTTTATCTCTCAGGACTGACGTGTATCGCGTGCGCGACGAAAATGCATCGTATACGCAATCTAAATGGTAGCCGAGCGTAACCATCGTCATACTTTACATGAAGATAGGATATGTAGGTCAATAATATGTAAATTTTCGTAAGACGTAATTGAGGGGTGCACAATTTTTTTCAAACTTTGTGGCGCCGTGCAATCGGAATTCACGTTGTTATGTCTTCGCCCTCAAAGTTCTTGACACATTTTTTACATTTAAGAGTAAATAATTTAAATTCGATTGAATACTTGAGATACACTGTATATTTGCTATCTTACAAATCATCGTTTATTGAAAAAATTTCAAAATAAACTTGTAAAATTTAAACGTTTTCAAACTTTCTTTCATTAAAATTTCAAACAAAAGCACTGGAAATCTTACAACAGATAGCGTCTTTATTCTATCAAATAAATCGAATTATCATCGGATGAATTAATACTAAAGTGTCCTTTATGAAATAATTCTTCAATTATCGCAAGCTCAGAATTGGATGATCACGTAAATACTTTCATTACCGCACACCAGTGTGGAGCTGTCAATGCGATCGATTGATTGGATGGCATGCGATAGAAAGGCCGACAAAGAGAAGCCAAAGTAGATAAAAGGGAAATTACGAGGAAAACGAATAAATTTCATTATGCGCTGGACAATCATTTGCACTCGGGATTTCTTGTTGCGGAAAGTATTGCCGCTAAATGCAAAGAAAAGAGGAACAGTTTGTGTTTTGTCGAGAATGTGTAGCAAGTTCGAGATTAGATTTCGTTGTATTTTTATTTTGTTCGTACAAATGAAATAAAGTTTGATATTTTTTTATTTTCTTAAATTTGTTACAGCATATTTACGAACCATTTGCAACGCACTGAACTAACTTAATAAGAAAAAACTTTAATGTAAAGTGGTACTTAATTACTTATTTTTATGTTATTAAAAGAATAAAATTAGCTCGCTTACATTTTTAAGTTAGTTATATTATTTTAAATTTATTTATTTATTTATTTATTTAAACCAGAGTAAGTACAAAATATTACAATTATAGCAATGATTATACATAATTACGTTACATAGTAACCCAGCAGAGGAATTTCTTCCTGTTCGCTGGTCTGGCGAAAATTTATTTATTTAGTTTTTGAAAAAGTATATATGAAAGGTTGAATATATTGAAATATCATATCAATATATTGAGAAAAATTATGAAAGTTAGTTTTTCTATATTACTTAGGAGAATTAAACGACTGCGGTATTATGATACTTAGTATTCTAAGCAAAATTATAATAAAACAAACTACACACACCAATGTAACAAAATTATTGCATATTTAATTTTTTTAAATTAGGAGCTCTAAAAAACTTTATTCGTAAACGGAAATTAAGTCGAATCTTTAATGATTTGAATCGAAGTTATCCATTTGTAAAAAATACTTGCACATATAACTTAAAGTAACTTCCAAGATTGAAAACAAAATTTCTGTATTCATTCCTCAATCATCAATTTAATACCTACAATAATATCATCACTGTACAAACGAGAAGTGTAATAAGGCTATTCCTTGAATTACAAAAAACGTACAGGTGTCATATAAAAAATAAAAATACACCTGTCTAATTTTAGTACGTTATGCGTTACGTGATTGAATTAAAAATACTTTTGATAAAAAATAAAACTACCTTTTAGAGTAAATAATTTTTGAAAATTTTTTAGTTTTTTTTTTTTGTTTTTAGTAGAAAATATGATATTTAATTAAAAGTGCACTTATTTGTTTTTGCTTTCTATTTTTTTTGCAGTTTTTAATAATACGTTTTTCATGGGTACTTCACACGAGAAAAACAAATAATACGCTCCAGTTTACTTTGATTAGTTACTTGTGCTAATTAATTCATTTGAATAGAGCAGATAAATTTTGCTGCTTTTGTAATAAATGATACTTTAAATGTTACAGGGTTGAAAATTTGGAAGAAAATTGAACCTGACCAAGAGAAATGATACTAATTTATCAACTTCATACTTTGACCTTGATTAAGTATTCTACTGAATATCATCTTGATAAAAACAAGGAATATTACTGTTTAAATATTGAGTAGATAATTATGTTCATTTCCTGACAATTTTATGAGTATCTTATATGAATATTTTTATTAATGGCTTTCATGTTTTATTACCAGTTATAAAATAATATTAATTATTATATACACTGAAAAAGTTTTACAACATAATATTTGTATCTATTTTCTCAAAAATTGTATTATTATAATATTTTTTTAGCATAAACAAACATGCAAAATAGTTGAATTTTGCAAACTATTGCGTACATTTAACTAAGTCAATATCTAAACAATATTAATTAAATTTATGCATTTTATTAAATTTTTCATTAGTTCGTGTTAAAGTGAGATGAATTGCAGCAATACTTGAGGAACTTACCAGCATTGAATCGATGTCTGACTAGATCCGTCTGTTTTTACTTCCATCAAGATAGGGAAATGAACGTGCTTGAATTCGTTGACTTTAACTAGACTTTTATTTTATGAATCTTAATGAATGTTATATATTTTATTTTCATTGTTTAATATAGAAAGATATTCTATATTATAAATATAATATCATAAATATTATGTTAATCATTTTTTCTACATAAAATATGTGGTATTGATCAGTATGGAATGTCATTATTTTATAAATATTTTGCCATCAATATTATGTTGATCAGCCTTTTTTCTAAATAAAATGTGGTGGTGAATATTCTGTATTAAAAAATAATTTCTTATCTTGACATTATTAACCTCAAATAATTTAATAAATATAATTTGAAATTATAAATAATAATAACAGTTAAACTCTTGAAAATTTTTGATTTTAAAAGAATTTACAATAAATTTTATAAGTCGGAGGAGAAAAATTTTTCTAAAAGAAATTGCGTGATAAACAACGTCTCAATCTACCAAACTGCCTTGTATACTCGACCGTAAATCAAAATAAAATATTTCAAAACATTAGCTGCCAAAGAATATACGAAGCAAGGCTGCGGAGGCCATTATTTTTTCAGCCTGCCACTCTTCGGGACAATCAAATCTAAGTAAAGTCATATGTGCCGGAAAGTGGAAAGTTTTGAGACGTGATCAATCAAAAGTTTCTTGGACTTTTTGATTGACCATTTATCCATGAAATAGTTACAGAAACATCTTTAGCGTAATTATATTTCTTCGGACAATCCTCATAATATTAAGGTTATTAATTCTTTGATTGATTTCCAGGAAGATTTTCCTGATAAGAGTGTTATAATCCTGAGACGTTTTGATCTTGATAAAACTACTGTGAGCTACAATACGCTGAAATCAGTACAATTTCAACCCAACCAAAAACAGTTTATATCATTCTTCCAAGCTCTTGGAACATTTCTTCCTAATTTTGAAAAATTACTTCTGGCATCTTCTCTTTAATCTCAATAGCCAGCCAACGCACCTAACAATTCAACCCCCATGATGGATGACAGAAATTCACACCTCGCCCACGCCGAAGAAACTCCGTCATTTAAATTTCTAATCAATCATTATCCGTCCGTGATTACAATCCACCTCAAAACCGCCGTCGAGCCATTCAATTGTTTCCTCCGCGAAAGCCCCAAAATTTCAAATCCACCACCGGCCCATAAATCACCCGGTCAACCCACTTTTTACACCTCACTCTCTCCAACATCCGTCCAAAAACCAGTACCAGTCTGAAGCCAACTCTCCCCAGAGCCGGGCGCCGGCAAGCTACCAGGTATATGTGTGTATGTGCCTGAGTGTGCGGTGGGCTTGCGCGTGACGTAGTCGGAGGCCCACCCCCCTGTGTAGGCAGTCGGCTGCGCCTCTGCCTCCTCTCAGTGGCGGCGCGCATCATTGAAACGCGAGACGCCGGAGTGTTCGCCTCGCGCCGAGAGCGCGCTCCCCAGCCTCACGCACGTGCGCGCCGAATTTTTGAAAAACGCGCACGCGCGCGCCCCCGTGCGATGTTTATTTATACACTTTTTTTTTCTATTTTTCATCCATGAGTGATTTTTCGGTGTGGTTTTGATACGCAGTGAGTTGGGGGGCAGATTCGCAGTGCGCGCGGGGATTATTTTCGCTGTGCAACTGGAGAATAGTGAGTGGCTGGGGGAGCGCGGTGCATCGAGTGCTTTATTGACGGATCTGTTTTCATTCGCCGCGGTGCACGAGGCTGCCTTTTTTTAGACGCGCTCAGCTGTGCCGCGCGATTTATTTATCGGATGCGGAGTCCGCGTGCAGTTGCCCATTTGTTTTTTGCGAGTGCGGCGAAGTCGATCTTTGTGTGGTGGTTGCTGGTAGTGCTGGTGAATCGATTGTTTTGTTTTTTTTAAGGAGCGATAGATTGTTCGACGAGGGTGTTTCTTCGGCGCGGCGACAAGAGGAGAACAAAGGAGCGTGGGGAG
>JAPYZB010000129.1:0-30865 GCA_030522745.1 Eupelmus kiefferi | reverse complement strand
ATATATATATATGTATATATATATATATATATATATATATATATATATATATATATATACGCGAGTTTCTCACGAGCAAGCACTGGACGCGTCAATAAGCGAACGAATCGTCGGATGAGGAAAAGCGTTGCCCACGCGCGACTCTGAAGTGTTTGTACATCCTGAGCATCTCATTACCTGCGGAGAGACTATTTTCAGCGCTGGGATATTGTTGTTAATAATCGGAGGGCTTTTTTCGTGCGTGCTTTCTAAGGCTAAAGTATTATTCAAATTTTAGCGAGAAATTAGCTGATCAAAAGTTTTTCTGATTTTTCAATGAATTTCAATATGTACAAAAACTTTATGCACCCAAACATAACACACACCTTTAAAAACAGTGGAAAATTATGCGCATCTATAAAACATTCAGAATAGCTTATATGCTTCAAGCTTATATACACACACATGTATTTTTATAAAAAAAAAGTATTAAAAGTTTTATGAAAGGCATTTGTAAGCTCTCTATATAAAGTCATACGTCTTTCATGTACGGATTCTCGCTCGTCGACTGCATTTACACTTTTCGCTTCAGCCTCTCATACGTTCCAGAGAGATAATGTCGAAGCCATTAAGATTAAGTATATATCAGGCGCGTGAAAAAGGTGCGCTTTTTAAAAAGAAAATGCAGAGCAGCGGCTACGGCTTTACTAACCATAGTCGTTAATATTTTATTCCGCCGTGATGAAAACATTTATCCTCTTATGGATTACCATATTTATATGCAATCTTGCTTATAAACTTCAGGTGATGTAATTTCACTAATACAATAATTATTTAAAAAGTGACGTTTTTTCAAGCGACGTAATTTTTTTTCGAACTCGAGATAATCTGAGGACGCATATCAAAAGTCCAGATTTCTTCAGTCACGTAGAATAGTGCGAATTTTCATACGAATATGTCGAACGTCAACTTTTACGCGAGAGATTCATGCGTTTTATCATAAAAATTTCATAAAAATATTTCCATTAAAAAGGGAATATTAAAGTGAGAAAGCGGCCGACTTTTCAATAGTCACGCATCATCTGCATGCTTTCTTTCAAAAACACCACAGTTCTAAAACGGAAATAGAAAAATGAGATTCTATGTGTTTTCTGTAGACAAAATATTGCAATATTTAAGTGTTATATAATTTAAGAATTTCATACATACGGCATATTAAAATTGTTATCTTATTTACATCATAATGTTGATATTTTCGATGAGTAAAGAAAATAAATAATGCTAGATAAGTTATAATAAGTATTCACTGTTTCTTATATTCGTGATTTTTTACTTTTACTTTATGTTTATGTATTTAAGTAATAGAAAAAATGTTGTAAAAAAACTCTGGATTCTTTTTTTAAAAAATTGTCCGCAAATAATACAAACAATTTGATTACCTCAATTATTATTATAGGAGGCGCAGATTTAGATATTAGTGAAGGCAAAAATATAGTAGTTTATTTAACGGGTAAATATTGCAAAAAATATATATCGTTGAGAATCTCCATTCTCTCGAATTATGGTTTCAGTTGCAAATCAATTAAAAGAACGAGCTGGAGGATCGTTTGTTGACACGCGCTTTTCCACAAATATTTTCGCTGATTCGCAGAGACTTGCATATTTATGCAATATGTCCAATATTTTTGTTTTTACGACTGAAATGAAATACGTTTTTTACAGTGCTATTTCAATCATTTTTATTGATTATTGCAAATGCTATAAGTTAATAATACAGATAAATTTAAAAAACCAATTTAAATGCTCGTCCCCTAGTTCTGAATAGTTTTTTCTGTGAATAAATAAAGAAAAAAATTCTAATTTAGTTATAAACGCACGAGTATTGAATTCATAATGTCAAAATAAGCAATACAAGTTTTATTTATTTCGTTAAGTTTATATAAATTTGTCTCTATTATTCGAAATAATTTCAAAATTTTTTATTCAAATGCTGAAAGAATTTCTTCCAATTTAGCAATTTCATTCCAGTGCGGACTGAAAATTGCGAGCCAAGAAAATCGTCTCAATTTCAATTGGAAAGGCTTTGCTAGGTAACTCCGACCTGTACCTCTACGAAAAATATCATTGCGTGGCATTGCGGAACCGTTCAAAAAGCTCTCAGGACAACGCGATGTAGTATCAAAAAAAAAAAAAAAAAAAAAAACACGAAATTCCAAATCAATTTTCGCCGTTCGTCCAAAGGTAGAGGATCGACTTTTTTTGACCGTAGATGCGAAAATTCCTTTCTCTCGTTTTCTACATGTCGCCTTCAAATATTTGCATTGCCGTCGTTTGTGACGTGCGAGTTTGCACATCCATGCACCGGAAAAAAATCAACCCCCTCAGCTATTTTAGGTCTTTTATGCGTGAATTATTAATCTACGCGCGATTGTCTGACTGCGTTGGTCTCTAGTCGAGCTCTTTTTTTTTTCAAGAACTGCAACACCCTTGGTCCATCTTTGTTTCGTGATGTTATAGTTGAATTTTTGAGGCAAAATGTATGTAGTTTTGTATTGTATAGAATTTTGTACATAAATATTAGACGGATTTTCTAAAAACGTTATTATATAATTTTTTTAAATTACTTAATTATTTCTGTATATATAATTTTTTTTCTTTTTTTTTGCCCCCCTCCTGCGACAAATTCACACTTTCGTCTCTATTTTGCGGGCACATAATAGTACATTCTCCTAGGGTTTTCATACCCAAATTCTACAGACAACAACCGGAACGTTCAATGCCGTGCCTGCAAAAAAGACCCGAGTGAAAAATAGTATACCCATGCATTCTAGACGCTAAAGGGTTTCGTGACCGGAAGCACGACTGTTGCTCGCAGCTCAGAAACACAAAAGTGGAATTTCGAGCCGGGTATGGTGAAAAATAGTATACGTACTACGGAGAGTACGTGTTTGCTAGGCTCGCCTGCGGTGCTAATTTACGCGTGCCCTGGTCTGGCCGACTCTTTACCTTCCTAGATGCGTAATATTCTATTGCGTGGAGTAAAATGAAAATCCACTTGGTGTAGAAATGGAAATTTCGCCTTTCGAATAACTTTCATATAATTACATTGCTCGAAAGTCTTATTTGACTCTTAAACAATTATACGTTTTAGCCACGCGCGTACCGCAAGCGGCGAAAAATTCGTGTATACAAGAAGCTGGTAGTCCGCTTAAAAGATTCCGGCAGAGAGAAAATATCTTCCTTCCGCAAGAATTGTCCGTCTTAATCCGCGGAAAAATCAACGAAAAACGCAGCGACGCGGTCAGCGGCTACCCACGTAACGATCCGATATTTATCCGCTAAGCGCACCTACAGGAAAAAGCTTGGCGCCCGGCTCTTTTTATCCCGGAAGCCCCGAGTGCATCCCCCGCTTTTACCTCCTTGCGAGCGCACGTGTGAGCTTCAAAGGAATTCGGATGCGCGTCGCTCGCGCGAGCGAGACTGCCAAGAGGAATTTTTGATTTTTTTTTCTACTCGGGTTAAATAAAAGTTGGTACTTTCAGCTCTTGGCTTCTGCTGTATCTACTGCAGCAGATTTCCGGCTTTTACGATTTCTGTGATATTGCCACACTGATTTATGAAAGTTAAAATTCTGGATTGAAATACTGTAAAGCTTTCTGTTTTTCCGTTTCACGAAATTTTACAACGTTGCATACTTTGAGCTGTGTAAGTTAATCTCAAATTGGTTGTCAACTCGACGATTAACTGATTGATGAGCCTGAACATTTTACCAAAGAGAACAAGCAGGTTTTATTCGACACCGAATTCCATCAAAAAGCCTCGCGCTGCAAAACATTCGTGACCGTAATCAGATAGTAAGCTATACAAATTTGAATTACTACTGTTATTACCTTGATTCCAACAAACATATCGACTTTCTCTTAAACTTATTTTTTAATAAAATTACAAATAATAAACAGAAAATTTTAATCGCTTGACTTAAATTATTCAAATTCAAAAATACATTGCTTTTTATTTATTATTTGACTAAACTATATATACTGAATTGATAATTAATTTTAACATTAAATATAATTTTGGTAATAGATTAATATCTAACTAAGCATTGTTCGATTTCGATATAATTTAATAAATATGCTGCTTCAACATTTAATTACAGTTCTAAAAATTTTTCAGTATTTTGTAGTGCCTTCGTTTTTAAATATACATTTTTCCCGTTGCATTAAAAGACAGTGATAAGTATTCGCGCGCATAGATGTGAGAAAATCGAAAGACAGATACGAGCCTCACCGAGAATAGCCTAAAACTTACTGTGTTATTGAAAATCATCATAATAACTTAACATGAGTAACATTCGCCGCGTGAAAAGGACGAAATGCGCTTTTACGCTAGTTTAATTATTGAAAAGGAAACTTTGTCGCGCGAATTCGTTCCGATTTAGCTTCGAAGCGACGAGTTGGCGCGCGCGCGCGCCGACATAATTTAATTATCGATTGGTCTTTATTTGAGCGGCTTTATGCTTGCCGACGTTTGTCCGCGGTAAAAACATTATTGTTTTTCGCTGCTACAAAATGTTTAACTGTTTTCGACAGTCCATCGATGAAATTGACCGCACTTATTTCCGGATGATTAAACTTTGGCTGGGGCGTTTTAATACTTTGCCTTTATGCCCATTGCTCATGAATATTTGATTAAACGGCTTTTTTGCTTGGATCATTTTACTGAGTTATCGCGAATTAAAATTTTAAATCATATTTTAATCAATGGGGAGAGCGGATCTTTTAAAGCGTAACCAGATTTTAAGGTCCAAATCGAGCGATTAATTTATTCATCGGCGCCAACTTTTCGAAATTTCCAAACGAATAAATAGTAAAACCATAAACAAGCGGCAACAGTGGCAAATTCTGCTTTGTATGCAAACAAAATACGCGCATTAATTTTCGGCGGATAGTGCGCGGTCGAAAAAAAAATCTCGTTTATAAACGTCGTTTTGAAACATTCATGAAGCTAGAGAAACACAGAGGGACAGCGCAGCGCCGGAAGATAACGTCATATCGTTATATATTCCAATGTCTTCCGGCGCGAAATTTCTCTAGCTCTCTAAGCGGCGCGCGGGCGGACGCTACTTTTTCGCCCGAGCGATTCTGTAAGAGTTATAAGAGCATGCGCGTGCGCGCCTGATTCATGACGTAGCCAGTCTCGCTAATTAAATCTTTAACGCTATCTCGCTAATTTCGCTTTCTCCCTCGCTTTTTTAGAACTTTTTTTTTATGCTGCCGCGTAATGCGAATATCTTGACGGACGATATCGCGCTTTTTCTCTCTCGTCCTCCCCCTTGCATTCTCGTCGCTCGCGCCAACTTGGAATTTGTGCGTCGCGATATATGAGTCGCGCTCTAAAAGCTGACGCGCTCTAGAAGCTTTTTGCAATTTTGAATTTTAATTTTGAAACTTGCGGCGCGATACTTTTGCTCCTCGAGTCTTATGTTAACCTGTTAAAACGTAATTGCCTAAATGGATTGCGTGAATTTTTGAGAGGTGGAAATATTAATTTTAACTTTAATTATATTTTGAAATTTTATTAATAATATTCATGACGGAAGGCACAATAATTTAAAGTAAAACCTAATACTAATCTCAAAGTAAACGTTTATTAAACGTTTTTATGATACTCTGCAAGTATTTTAGTATTTTAATGAGTTTGATAAAAGTGAAAATAATTATCATAGTTAATAAAAAAAACGTTTTCATACAAACCTCAGTGCATTTTTTTCTTATAGGCCCCATTGAAATACTTATTTGTACTAAATTAGTATAAAAAAAAAAATAAAGTTAAATATAGACGGTCAACATGGCGAATCCAAAGTTACAACAAGGCGCTGTATTCAATTTCAATATAAGTAGGGGGGCTAAACGCTAAGAGGAAACGCCACCAGCCGTTTAATCGACACTGTTTTCCTTGAAGGCATCACAGTAACGGGTCACTTACAGCCGCCCACGTTTAGCTGAATCACCTCTCTTTTTTTCCTTAGTCACCCTTTTGTCTCCGGGCACTTCGTGCCAATGACCCTTCGGATTTTTTGGACTTATACAGACGAATGATTTGTCGAGAACTACGCTCTTTGAGAGCTTTCGGGAATAGTGGGTTTAAGGATAGATTTGTGTAAATTAAACTTACTTTTATTTTTAGTTTTACGATGGGAAGATTGCCATAATGTAAGTTACTTTCGGTTCATTAACTATTTATTATACTCTATCATTTAATTTGTAGAAAATAATATTTTTTTTTTATGCTTTGTCAAAGAAGTATATTTGCCTGAATGTATAGTCTTTTAGACGTGTATTATATTTTTATAACTTTTCATAATAAAATTTTATGAAAATACAACCAAAACTTGTAGAAATCTTCATACAAATCAAGATCTTAATATTTATGGCTACTTTTGTAGAGTGTCAATTGCTTTTTACCACTCTGTTCTAAGTCTATAGAAAAAATTTCCAGCGAAATCAAACATATATTTTTAAAATTTTAAGACTTTTCAATTTACATAAAAAAGAAAAATTATTAATATTGCGTATTTTTTAACAATGAACTCTCTAAATTTAAATCAGTGTAAATCCATTATTTTACAGGTGAAATGCTGCAACTACATTGATTAGTTGCGTCATTTCAGCTGTAAAGTAGTGAATATTCACGTATCAGTGAATTTCACTGAATTTAATTTACAGAGAAAAAAGAGAAAAAATTCTTGTTTTTTTTTGTAGTCCAAATTTTAATTTCCAAAATAAATGACGATTAAAAAAATGATTTTTCAAAAAGTTTTGGAAAGCTTATTTCAAGAGCTTTAAAATAATATAAAATATAATATAAAATTAATAATTTTGAAAAAATTTAGAAAGGTTTCTTTTCTACAATAAAACAAGTCTTTTGTGCAGCTAACACAATAAAAATGATGAAAAATACTATTTTCCGTAGAAACGAAACCGCTGTTCAAACTTCTTTGAAAATTCATTTAATATATTAAATATCATGTCTTAATACCAATCCAAAGATCTTAAAGTAAGTTTTCCAAAATCTTGTAAAATTATTCTTCCTGAAGCTTGATGAAAAAGAAAAAATATTCGTTTTAATTCATTGCTTCTTAAAAAATACTCATTGTTATAATTTATGAAAGAATTTTGAAAATATCGAATTGTTTTTGCTGGAGGTCTTTTTCCAATATCAACACAAAACTTTGAATGCCAAGTACATTTAATTTAGAACAGGCAATAGCCATTGTACGAGTACATGTCACGCCATTGCCTTTTGTGGTACAAGTGTACAGCCTAAAATGTACATCCTGTTTACAAATATCATTCACATGATATAAATACGAATATTTAAAATAATATTATGCGTCCTTGTAAAAGAGAGTTAAAAATATTCGTCGATATTTTTTCGAGATATGACCGTAGCTTCTTGAAAGCAACAGTGTAAACAAAATTCCATCAATCTAAAGTGTTCAGATAAAAAATTAGACAAAACACGATATTTACACGTTTTTTGAATTATGACGCATAGAACAGTCAACAGCCTTTTATTTATATTTACCCCTTCTTACAAACACATTATCGACGTTTTATTTCGGAAGCAAATGATCATAACTGCATGTTAAGAGCACTTGAAAAAGATTTCAGCTTTCCTTATCTTGCCACTTAACTTGCCTGAAATTTTAATACATTTTTCACCTGCTTAATCGCCCTCTTATCGCGCCATCTCGATCAATAAAATGATAAGATAATTAACCAGATTTGCCTGTGAGCGTTTAATAGCCACTTGTTAATATACTTCTCATTGCTAGCAGGGCCAGATAGCTATCCTAGCTAGCCTAGCGCAGATAACCATTTCTCGGCTTAGCTCACACAGCAATAAGAATTACGCTCGTGGTGGCAAATCGTTTTCTTTTTTTTTTATTTCTTTCTTCCTGCGCTTTGATCACGATGTGACCACAATCACGAACACGACTTAATCTGGCAATTTGAGGATTTTCCTTATGCGCTTATAGTAGTGCGCGTTTCTTTATGGTAAATCAAAGATTAACAAAAATTATTTACGAATTGTTATAAATAATGATAAATTGTCCTTTATTTAAATAAAAACATTGGTTTTAATGTAAAATGTAAAATATTGAAACGAATATTAACTTAAACGGTGGAGAATTCAGCATTGTTTATAAATATTGATAAATAATTTTCCTAAACTTTGTAAGTGCTTGTCAAAATAGCATACGAACACGTAAAAGCATGGATAAAGTTAAAAGTATCAAGTTTAAAATATAAAAAAACGTGAAATATTAATACCTGACATTTTTCTGATAAATTAAGAAAAGACTAATCGATACAGTATTTCTTGTAATCCAATTTTAAAGAATAATTGCCTGCACTAATGTCTAACCAAATAAGAGTTTGAAAACTCGAGTTTATTTACTACATGCTCTAGTGAAGAAAAACAAGAAAACTTTCTTCCTCGTCATAGAAAGAAAATATTTCAACTTGAAAGATATGATGAGTGAAAGGCCAGAGATTCAGAAAGCTCGACGTGTAAGTGATACGAGGCGCGTTTGGTCAGCCGCAGTATCGCGTATCTAAGCGACTGTTACAGTGCATCGCTGGCCGCGAGAACGGCTGCTAGTCACGCGATATTGAATGGATTTTCCCGAAACTGCGGAATCTCCTGCGTTTCATCTCTTGGCAACGAAATTCTCAAGATGTTTCACTTTCAACCTTTTCACGAGCGATTAGTCAAAGTCCGGCATTGAGAAAGATTGGATTCATTTTTTTTGTTTTTCTTTTGTTTGGCCTTTGTTTGTTTTGCGATCCCGTGTTACAAAGCAAAACATTTGTTCTTGATACCCTTGCTATTAAATGCGCGGCTCAAATTGTAAATCACCCACCTATGAAATAATAATACTAGAATATAAAAATAGTAAAAATAATAATAGTAGGTATTAATAATAAGAATAATTATACTGGAGATTAATAGTGTACTTTTAGTAAAAGTAATCTTGTTCACAATCAACAATAATAACAGATCATTATAGTTGTTTATAAAAAAAATAAAATAAAACTAACGATCGAACCAATTTTACTAATTATTATGCAAAAATAACTTGTTATTGCAGCTTAAAAATGATCCTCATTAAAATTTACATCGAACGTATATGTACATTATACAGTTTAAATATGATTATGTTTATTTTTTTCAATGATAGACACTTTTATTAATATTTAGATAGATTATATTATATAGATTGATGATTCTAAATTATCTACTGCATTTCAAAATTCAATATTTAAACGAAATTATTACACTACTATATAACTTCTATACATATAATATAGAAAATTTAAATTTTATGAATAAACATTAAAGTAGAAAAGATATTATAAAATTGGAAATCTTATATAATTTAAAATCGTTATAAAATTTAAACTAATAATAAATGAACTTTTCAAACGCATTACAAATTTTAAAAAATTATTAAAACATAAAAAACATACACTTGCGACCATTCAAAAAAATAATTTACTGATTATTTACTGAAATGGTCCAAAAATTTTTAAATAAAAACTAACTCTTTTAAATTTTTTCGATGAATTATTTAAAATTTTATATATTTATATTTAGAGGAAGATCATTTTTTTCTAATGAACCATTTATACTTTATATGGCTGTAACATTATTTTTTAGCTCTCGTGGTATAAAATATAAATGTTTCATTAGAAAAAAAATTATCTTTCAAATTTTAGTTGGACAATTGATTTTGCAAACTCTCAATGTCAAAGGTTTAAATTTCTTTCTCACAGTTTCTGTTCAATATCAAAAAATAGACTGGAAAATAGGCTTTTATATATAGCTCTTCATATTTGTCAATAGTCACTATCAAAATATTTCAAAAGACCAATAGACTCGTAAAGAAAAAAAAAACACAGAACAGCATAAAAAGCAAAAAACGTTAGTCGCGCCCATATCGAACGCCGGCGGTGATTTCAATGCGGCGCACCGAGTTTCTTCTTCAGCCAACCTCTTTTTTCTTATGCTGATAGAATTGCAAATTTTGAAGACTGCCGCAAGTTGCACTTTTTATGATGAAAAATTGCTATTTTATAATGGTTACCTGAAACTCGGCGAGGAATGAAGTTCGCTTGATTACTTGTAAAATCGGCTTTGAATTTTTAATGGCATCTTTAAAGCCGAGTTTTTAATGCCTTTAAATAGTGATTTCTTTTTTAGTCTGAGAGAACCTGTAGACGCAATTTTTCTCGTTTTTTGTTTACACATGTGAAATTTCAGGCATTTTAAATTAACAAAAATTTTTTAAATTATAAAATTTAAAATTGTAAAAATTTATTTCCGTGGCACATCTGCATTTTATGACTAGTAAACATAGTAAATAATAAATTAAAACATTGCAATGAATGTATCTCATATTTATAGAACTGCAAAGTTTGTGTATAAAATAAAATAACTTTCAATGAATTAAAAGTTTTAGCACATAACAGTAATTCAAAATCAATTTAAAAATTTTAAATGATTAACAAACGTTGAATTTTTTCAACATTTATCAATTTTTTAAAGAATGAAAAAATTAAATCTATAAGCACAGCGTGTAAATATTTTCTTTTAAATTGGAACAATACAAACCAGAGTGATCTCAAACCGTCCAGTAATACCATTTTACTTTTGGTTCAGTATATTCCACTTAACGTCGCCTATAAATCTCGCATAATGTCGTGAATAATAGAAAAATAATCCATCCACAAAGTATAACTTTGAACTCAGTAAAAAAAAAAATTAAAAACTGATAGCTGGAACCTTTTTTTTTTAACTTTTGGGATGTCAGTATGTGACCAATTTCTTATAAAAAATTTATAAAAATTTGAAACATTTTATGTTGTAACGTTTAAGTTTGTTTTTTTTATATATTTTTGATTCAACTTGGAAATCAATGAATAAAATTTACTTTTATTTAATTCATATACGCTTAATATGCATTACTACAATGTTTCAAGTATTAATTAAAAATGAAACATTTTTTTAATAGAAAAAAAAAAATAGAAAGTATTTTTATTAGCCAAAATTAAAAATCATGTATCGAGAGTCGAAATTTTTTGATGAAAAAATATGAGAATTAGTAAGATATCTTGTAGAACAGCTGTATAAGCGTAAGTAGAGGTGTTACATATACTCACTAAAGTACATGTAGATGCAATGAAGAGGATAGCCTGCGAAGTTGTGTACATCTTAGTTTGAATAAAGCCTTCTTAAGGTAAACATACTCATGTTTCCACTCCTCACACCCAGTTTATTACAAAAGACTAACTACGTTAAAGGATATTATCGCACTAAGGCAAAGTTTACATTAGTGATAAATCTGCTAAGCCCAAAAATCTTCAATATATAGATCATGACATAAAAAGAATTTCAATAAATAGCAGCCTGTTTTATCATCTAGTACGTCTACAGCTTTCCAAAAATCGAACCTATAGAGTGCCTATACAGTAAAGCCCAGTGACCGACCGCGGCAGAATAAAAAAAGAACAGCGACAAGTCTAAGCAGCGTCGCGAAAGTTAAAGCCATAAGTTAGCGTCGTCACGCAGTACAATAATTGCTTTAACACGCGAGAGCAGCAGAGGGCAAGAAGTCCGCGAACTCCGTATCCAAATTACTAAACTTGACGCGCTGGCGCGCGCACACCCCCGCGAATTAGTCAGGACCAAGCAGGCGCGGAGGCTCGAATTAGCCTCGGAATAATGCTAGTCTGCTGCAGAAGCGCCAAGCGTTAGGTTTGCCAAGACTTTACTTTGTTCGGCCGACTGCGCGCACTGAATTATTATCAGCTACCCTTCTGGGAGCAATAAGTCGAGGCTGCCCTGCAGTCTCCTTCGAATACGTTCGGAACTTTTCGCTCAGCTTAGACGATGTATACGCTGAATAAGTTTTGCATGCAAAATTTTACATTTCGAAATTGCGGAGAATTTTTCTTTTCCAGCGGAATTAAAAAGCACGAAACTTTGCCCCGAGACTCTTTTATCAATTTCCGCGGGCTCGCGCATTGCGCATACGGAATATAGCTTTATTCTGTGCGCTTTTTTTTCAGGGCTCTGAGAATAAATCGTTCTGACAAGCCGAGCAAACGCGCGACGGCAGAAAAATAAAACGGTTGCAGACATGACGAATTTTTTTCTTTTTTTCGAGAAATGGCGCGCCATTAATCGCTACGGCGAACTGCCTTCTGCCCGTGGGTTACTAGGGCTTACGTGAAACGCTCGCTGAGATTCGCGATGAAAATCTCATAGGAATTTTCAAACTTGCAAATTACACTCGTTTTTCATGTGTTTGTTTTTTCATTCTTGGTTAAACGAAGAAAGTAAGTAGTTTGCTACACTGGAATAGAAAACATATGATCATTTTTATCGTGTAGCTATAGTGCAGTTTAGGAGCGAACGCCGAGCTCTTTTCAGTGATGCGTTTCTTTAAACAAGTGCGTTACTCTTGTGGCAAGTCAATTTTATAGCGTACCGTCTGACTTTTTAATGCGGTGTGTGCGGCAAACAAATACGCGCTATATTTTCGCATGCAAACTTGCCCGCGCGCGCGCGCGCTCGGGAGACTAACTCGAGTGAATGTATATAACCCCGAAGCTCGGGACAGAAGCGGCAACAGGAGCAGCTAGCTCATAAAATCGCTTGAAAGTAAAGTAAGGTAGACGGCGCGCGACGAATATAAATTTAAGGCGGCATGGCTTGTCCCCGTCGACTGCAAGTTGGTAATAAATTGAGCGGAAATACATAGAGGCATAGCTGGCTCTTCTAGAGGGTAGCGGCTTTTTGGCAAATACGTAAGAAATCCATTCTGAGAGTCGATAGTGCAATGAGTAATGAGCATTTATCATGAGTACTGGTAAGAGCAATAAATTCAATTTTTAATGTATTATAACAAAGCTTAAAATATTGCTATAGGTATTATCAAATTATTACCAGAGAATTGATTAATTTTATTTCTGTATAGGATCGATATAAAGAAAAATTTATAGAATTTTTATGATTGATAAACTTTTGTACGATTACTCTAGAAAAAACGGCTTCCAATTTACAGCTTTTTCAAAATTAATTTACTTTTTCTATATATATTATAAAGTTTAAATATTAAATATGTTTAAGTATTTTCTTTTTTTTTTTTAATGATCGATATCTTTATTCAAATTTGCAAATTTTTTAGCACTAAACCTGTATTATTTTTATAACCCGATTAAAAATAATACATTGCGAAATTTCATTATGTATTAAATATAAAAACTTTTCCTCTCAATTTAATCACATAAAAACTTCGAATTTTATAAATAAATATTCACATAAATATTAAAATATAAAAAATAATGTGGTTTTTTACAGTTACAAGATCCCCTATCATTTAAAATTCATATAATAAAATCGTGTTAAAATATGAAGAAAAATAAATATAAGAACCATTGATCATTAAAATGGCTGCTTAGTTACTAAAATATTCTCATTTAAAATTTTGTTTTAAAAAATTTTAAATTTTAATATCTTTGCACCTTATACCTAAATTTTACGAGCTACGAAAAGAACTTAGCCAAAATATATAAAAAATCTACCTTTTCTCAAAATTTCAATTTAATCAAAGCCTTATTTTACTCAAATTATCGTTGGGCGTAAAGAAAACGCATTTTTTCACTTTTTAATTTTTTACTCAAAAACTAATCAACGTTATAAATCCAAATTTATATAAATTTTAGATATTGATATTCTTCATTATCATGATTCTTCACAAAGCAGTTAATCATTTATTTTGGGTGTTACGAACCTTTAAAAAAAATACATTTATGTTCAAATCAAATGAATAATGATAGCTAATGTAAATTTTTTTTGGAAAATGAAGGTGGTTTTGTGCTCTTTCAATTTCATTTCGTCCGTTTTGAATATGCCAACACTAGCATCTAAAAAACACAAAAAATTATTTTTCGAAAAGTGAAAATTCAAAATAAAATAAAAACGTGTCTGTGAAATAAAAGATGATTTTTTTCCCGTATTCGCATAATCGAAATAAAAAGAATTCATTTTTTAAATTTAAAATTGTAGTGATAGTTCCCGAGATCGACCGGACACATACCACACACGCACACTCACACACACACACGCGCACACTCACGCACGTTAACACGCACACACACACATGCTCGTTAACAGGCACACGCGCGGATGTGCATACATACAGACTTTTTGAAAATCACATAATTTGAACTTCTATAACACTTCTAAACATGTTTCTAAAATGATTTAAGGAAACTCAAAATTTTACCATTACAAAGCTTTCTCTGTGAAGAAGCGATAACTGGTATATATCTGTAGTCGACTAATGAATCTTTTACAGTTCGGCAGGGAACAGTATTGAATATAGAAAAATATTAGGTTTGTAGATATTTGGAAATCAAACGTCGTATGGTCAAAATATCAAATAAGTGGAACGAACTAGAAAAATTTTCGAATGACTAATATATTGAATTTCAGAACATTTCTATTCAAATAATGGAAAACGTAAGATTTAAAAAACTGTGAGTTACAGTATTAAGATAGGTATAAATTTTACAACATTGCGAAACAATACAAGAATATTTTTTGTTATTTCGATATTCCTTACAATAATCATTCGAAAATCTTTCTTAGTATTTATTATAGTTTATTAGTATTAATTTCTTCGTATTTATTATTTAGTACTTCTTAGTCTGTATACAGTGTACATATATGATGGAATATTTACAATTTCGGTAGCAGTCGATGTGCATTGTTGAACACAACTGAAATCGTGCATCTACTACAATTTGATAGTGGATTGTCAAAATATCGATCTCATCCCTCTCCCTATCCTCTTTAAAAAAAAGTATACCACAGGAAGTTTAAAGCCTTTATAAACTGGACTTTGATTATTCGTTAAGAATGAGTACGCGAATGAGGTTTGGGTTAGATCAGATATAGGGCGCGCCGGATTAAACTAGTTAGATAAAATTTGTACAATTTTCCTCATACAGTTAAAAAGTGTTGCTTACTGAAATAATTGATAAAAAAATCTTAAAATCTAAGCATCAGCAAAAAGCCAAAGCTAAAGTAAAAAAATCATACTAATCTGAGAGGCCAGGCTGCAAACAATTATCCAACTCCGCATAGCAATTTCGCTGTGAAATTGAGGGTGTCGAGGCGCGTCTCTAGCGGCACAGAGGAAAAGCCGCTTTCCCATCAGGCTTACTTTTAATTTTGAGAGCGCGCGAACTCGGATGTTGCGCCCCGCGCGCTCGCCGTTAATTTCGTATACCGACAATTTCCCGCCGCGGAATTGCGCGAATCGGAAAATTAGGCGCGCAGTCCGCTTAAGCCGTGTTTATTAACAGCGCCACGAGCTAATAATACTACTTCCAGATGCACGCTTGGCTTTGAGCGCGCGACACGAAATCGCTTTTGTATACTTTTTCTATACAAGTCGCGCGCGCTAATCCGCGCTCTCTCCCTCTCTCTGCGCACGCTAGCTATTGTTTCTCGCTTTTGTTATACCAATTTCGCCTAATACGTTGCTGCGAACTTTCCCTTACTTGTGGACTTTGCTGCTCTTTTGTTTGCTTTTATTTTTGACGCCTTGCGTTGTATCTGAGCTTTTTTGGAAAAAGATAAAAAGAGATAAAGCTCCTATCGCTTTGTTTTGTAGGCGGGATTTTTGTTCTCTTATCTTGAACCAGCGAAATTCGTTTCGCTTCCACAAATGCACGCATTTGTTCATTGGATTAGGGTATTTGAAAAATTGGTTGGTACAATCTTTTCTATTTTTTTCTTCACGTTATTTTGACATCTTTGAGATTTACGAAGCATTATTTTCTTTAATCAACTAGCTTTGCATAAAATGTTTTCATTGGATCCTTAATCGAATTCTCTTTCCCAGTTCGCTCTGCTTGATTTACCAAAGAGTTTAAGATGATTTTGAAAACTTTTTTAATGCTTGCATAAAGATGATATTTAAGCAAGTTCCGCAGCTTCCCAAAGTTTTTGCAACATCGTTGATCGTATAACTTTAAAAGACGTAAAGCGACGTGACGCAAACTTGGCCGCGCAGCGCGCGTTCTTACATTTTTTTCGTGATATTTGATACAATTAAAAAGTTGGCGAAATGAGCGCGCTGTCACAAGCGCCTCAAAAAGAGCTATATTAGCATTAATAATTTATTAAAAACTGTCTTTGCCAAGCGCATTCGGTCAAGCGCAAGCTGCATGAATTTCGAATTCTCCGATCCTAACCAACAGCGAGGCAAGGATCTCACTAACTCTCGGATGAAAACCCGACTGCACTACGCGGACGGAAGGTGAATTATATAAAGCGAGGCGGAGGGAGCGACGGAGCCGAGAGGAGCGAGCGCACTATTCTAAATCCCGCACGCTCGCGCGTAAAGTCGGGGGAATTTCGCCTGCGGAGGAGCGCATTGGCGAAAGAAACATCGCGCGGCGAGCGAAAAATGGAACGTCTTTCCTCCGCGCGCGTTTTAAGAGCCGGAAAATTTATTTGCTCGCCTCGCGCATCTCCTAATGTCGCGCCCACGAGAGCTGAGTACGTGAGCGCAACAGAGGAGGGATAAATAACCGGGCTTGATAAGTTTATAAGCTGTTTTTCGGGGCGGGTTGTATATTGCGCTTGGCGGCTGCTTCTCGCTGCGTCTTGCTTAATGTGATCCAGCGCTGAGTTGGCCAAGAGCGTTGAGAGATGGAATAAGAGGGAGCTGAGCGCGCAGCTGATTGCGCGGGGATTCTACTGCTCGCTTGGTGCTTGAATTATTTTTCTTGTTTCGAGCTGCTTAATCGGGCTTCGTTAGCTTGCGCTTGAAACGACGCTTTATTGTTTAAATGTGGAATGAAGAAATTTATTGTTTGTAGCTTTTTTGGGCTATATTATTTTTACTGTATCTAAAAGCAAGCAGAAATATTATAAATACTTTCCGTGTCGCAGATCTATCAAAGAGTAAGGACATTTAATGCGATCGTTCTACAGAAATCATTTGGCATATACTTTGGCATATAGTAAGAATTTTCTGTTGACTAATTACTATTTTAATTTAGATATGTGGATATTTTAATAATACATTATTCTCAACTGCAGTAATGAATATTTTTGTATTTATATAAAAAAAAAAAACAGATAATTTATTTTCAAACATTGTAGATTAAGATTGACGCTTTTGAAGTCTTTTAATTGATTTACTAACGAATCACTTAAGATTTAATCATAAATACAGTAGATTTTAATCTTACTCTAGCACATCACGTGAGTCAGCACGAATTTTTATGATTATGATAAATAAATCTTAAATATCCTCAAAAGATTGATTATTGACAGTATATAAATGGTGTTTGGTAATAAAGTTTTGATTATCGATAGTCTTTAAGTGGATTATAAATAGAACTATTTGAAAATTATTATTTGTTGTATATTACACGTAAGTAGTGCATGAAAAAGCATAGTCAACCAATTGGCAAAGCTAAGTAGCACTGTATATAACAGTGCTAATAATTATATAAACACTTGTGCTAGTTTGATGATGAATAGGTTATATTTTTCGGCTAAAGGAAAAAAATATATAGGCTATTTAAGTATATTGTTATTTAAAGTTATTACATAGGTACATCTATAGAAAACGAGTTCCAATGAATTGTGGGAGTTGATTTATTGTAGCTAAAAATGAAACTAAGTTCTGATAGTTTTATGAATTTTTTGCTTTGAATAAAAATAAGCTATTTTGTTTTAAATGAAGTAATTTCTGATTCAGAATAAATAAAATGAATATTTTTGAACATGAGAAGTTTTTGTTTGAAGTTTCGTTTTTCTACTTTGATTTTATTATTCAAATAGTTTTTTAGCCTACATCTACGCAAGTCTATCAGCTGATGTATGGAAAATAAAATACTGTAAATATATTTTGGTCTTTTACATTCATTTATTATAGTTGCTAGAAATAGACTTCTAAAACCTCATTAAAATTTATTTAAACAAGATGATACACTCCTACTCGAGAAATGTATATAATTAAAGCAAAGGTATGAATTGAAGTACAAATAGTGCCATGACAACGTACACTAAAAGTTACTCACATAAATTAAGTTTGTAAATTTCATTGAAAAGTTATTATTTTAAATATACATTTTTTGATATTTCCAAATGTGTTCGATAAGTAATTTTACTATTCGTGTACCTAATATGTATATTTTTTCACAAAAATCTAATTCTTTGTTGATATTTTTAATACTTCTAGGTGACTCAAAGTCTGTTTTTATGTAAAAACAAGAATATTTTTAATGCAATAATTTAAGATAATTATGAAGGAAAAGTATATCCTTACTATGATTCTACATTCTTCAAGGCTTTTACGGTTTAAAGTCTATTTTAATAAAAAATATATTAAAATATTTCAAAATGTTAGAAACTCTAGGTAATCTTATATTTTTTTAAATCTATTCATTAAAGTATAATAGCGATGTTTAATTAAAATAAAAAGTACATTATTAAACTACATACCATAATTTTGCACAACTCAAAAAACTGTACTTTATTATTACCGAGCTTTGAAATTGTAAACCTATTTTTAGCTCCTCCTTTTACAATCAAACTCGCTATTCCATCTAGGAGCGCTTATTCTGGTTGATCATGTATAAAACAAACCGACGCAAAAACAGCCCCGAAAAATACAAAGCTCCCGCTGGAGAGAAAAAAATACCGAAAACGGATGTGAAAACTGGAAATTTTTTTCCCGCTACTTTATCAGGAGCACGAAAGAGAAAAAAAGATGGGATCTAGGAATGAAGTAGAGAGCGAGCGAGTCCGTTAACACGAAGAGAGCAGCGAGCAGGAAGGAAAGAAGCTAGCGACAGCGCGTGTGTGCGCGTGCGCGCGCGCGTGTGTGTGTGTGTGTGCGTGTGTGTGTGCATATACATTCACACGAGGGTCAGGGTAGTTTCCTTTCAAGCTCCCGCGTCGACATGGGAGGTGGCCGCAATTACAGGAATTTTTAGGGCCCTCGTAGTTTTCCAAGCCGCTTTTCTCAGCCAAGATTGCCTCCGCGGATTGCCGGGGCTATCTCGTAAGTAAGAGGCTCGCGTGCGCGGAGACTTTGTTCATTAATAACGTCTCTACATTAGAGTAACAAGAGCGGCGTGAAAGTTGAATTTGATTAGGTAATTCGGATAATTACGATCTTCATTCATCTAAATATTATATGCTTAAGTGTGCGCCAGGAAAGTTTATGAAACGCGAGCAAACTTTTTTCGGCTATATACCATTAGGCTTCAATTATCTAAGAATCAATGTAGGCGTTGATACGTTTTCTACGCTGCATATGCAATCTGGATTGCTCGCAAAGATTGAAGCGACTGGCTTTTAACGGATCGATTCTAAAGTGTTTCACTTTAATCCTCCGATACAATAACTCTAAACTAATATTATATATATATATATATATATATATATATATATATATATACCCTCGAGTATAAAAGCGTTAATGAAAAATTAACAATTGAATTCCGCACAATCAGCGTAGAATCCAGCAGAAAGTACTAAAAGGGTAAAGCCATAATTGCTTGAGCGGAAAAAAAGAAGGCAAAGAAAGATGAAAAGTCGGACGGTGGGGCCGGAATTAAGCGTCGGCGGTGGCGCTGAGGCGCGAACTGCTCGATAAGCCGAATCGTATAACCGGCGTCAATTTGCGCCGGCCGTAAATCCAATCGAAATCACGAGACACGCCACACTTGACATTCGATTATTCGGCTCTCGCACTTTCTCGCGCTTATCTGCGCGCGCGCGCGCGCGAGCGGCTTTTGTCGGCCCCTTTTATTTATTGCAGCTGATTCTTCCGCCCGCTACATTTCCCCGATGGCCGCGGAGCGCAATTCATTTCCTAAGGATTTGTCTGCTGGACCGCAGGAGGACACACAACTGATTTCTCCTTATATTCATGCTCTCTTCTTCTTCTTCTTCTTCTTCTTCTTCTTCTTCTTCTTCTTCTTCTTCTTCGAGGAGATGAGATTGCGCGAGCGAGCTGACTTTGTCTTTCCGCGCGCTTTTCTGCATTTTTATATGTGGTGAACGAATTTTTCCGCTGTGACCGTGGGGATTGGGTTAACGGCTTTCTTCTGTACGGACTTGTTCCTTAGAGTTATTAACGGCTGGGTTAAACAAAATTTATATTCATTTATGAATTAAAAAGTAATGACTTTTTGTTACTTCAATCATGATTATATTTATTTAATTAGTAACGCGCAACACACGAGCATAATTAATAATTAATTGCTTGCGTGAATTTAAAAACTTTCATAATTTATTACCTACGCATTAATAAATTTCGTTACATTCACATTATTAAGCCCGCGTATAAAAGTTTATGTAAGTTTAATGTTTAATTGAAAGCGCGGTTAATTTTGGAACGCAAATTCGAATGTCAATTAAAGTAAAAGTGCAGGAGAAACGAATAAAAAGCTGCGCTCTCTATTTATTTCAAATTAACGAATGGTCAGGGCATTAAAGCTCTCTAGCGCAAATTTAAACGTAAAAGTTATATAGTCCAACATTTGGATATTTCAAATATATCATTTGCATTAGCGGTAAGTAGAACTTTATTAAATTCAAATTCTACAAATAATTATTGTTACGCTCGCAAACTTTCCGCAAAAGCCAAATTCCGTAAACTTTCACTAATATTTCACATTTTCATAGACGAGAATGTAGACTAGCTAATAAACCCTCGCCCCCACTATATCAACACATTAATTAATCAGGTTTCAATTCAAGTGAATTTTGTATAGTCGCGCGACGCCGCGCGCTAAGTTTTCAGCAAGCGAAAAATTTATTCTTTTCGAGGCTATACCGCCTACTCAAATAAGGAAAGCGGAAAATTAGATTTTCCCAGAACTGCGCGAAACTTTATTTTATTTTTATCTGGACAGAATGTACACTTTCGGCTGCTACACGCTTGAATGAGCCAAAATGTTCTTTTCAAAGTTCGCAATGCGTCCTGGGTGCCTGATGCTTTTACTTTTAATCGGCTAGAAGTGGACGATAAATATACACTTTTTGGCAGCTTCGGGATGTTTTATACGTTTTTCTTTTACTTTTTTAAAGTTCTTTCAGTTTTTGTGCAGACATCGTTTGTCATTGCGAAAAAGCCAAAATAGCAAAATCCAAATTTATTCGTTTGATTTTTGTAAATAATTTAAGGTGAGATTAGGTGATGAAATATTTGCCAGATTAATAAAGTTTCTGACAAATTTTTATGCTTTTTGATGCGTTTTTTAGTTTAGTATTACAAAAATTATATTTTTCGTAAATAAAAATCTATAAGTTGCTAGGGAAATTATGTAATCCCTTTGTTTTATGTTAAGTTTCTTCGTAAAAAATTCCTTATAATAACTGAGAAAATTTCAAATTTCAGCTCTTGTGTTTGCAAACATAAAATGACGTTTGCTCACCTACGCTCAAAATCTAGTAATCCTAGATAATTCCCAGAATCACAAATCTTTTTTGAAAATGAAAAAGATTCTTACGTAAAAGGTTAATAAATATTCAATCTCTAAAGTATTCGCAAGCAATTTAATTAAATTGTAAAAAAATCTCTCAATATAAGTTAAATGTAATAAATAACATTTTGAATTGTGTGGACAAAAAGTAGATAACGAACAACTTGTAAAAAAATACTCACAATTCTCGCAATCCCACTAAAAGATCTGTTCACGAGGGCAAAACGCACTACGCAATAGTGGCCAAGTAGCGAAAGGGACAAGAGAACGTGGGAGAGCCGAAGAATGAATAATTGACCCGGGAACGTTACGAATGAGTCTGAGTACGTATATGAAGTGGATAAGCCAAAGCTTAAGTAGTGACAAATTAATAATTTAGTGCTGCCTTTATCTCTTTGTTTTCCTTCAATTGAGCACATTCATTTGTTTGCGCAAGAACTGAGGATTTGCTTTTTCACGATTAATTAGTATAATCAATTTAAAAAGCGAAATTGTTAAATTAGCGAGAAAATATATCATCATAGTGGTTAAATATTTCTTTTAACACATTTTTTCTATTTGCGTATATGCACAGTTTTTGAACGGCTTAAAATTACTTTAGGCCGGCTAAGGAACTTTGCTGCTGAAGTTGGCATTCTTCATAAAAGTAGATACAGCTTTTACTCCGTAATTTTTTTCAAAATTTCGTACAATACGACAAATCGAACTAATTGCATTCAGCCTTGCTTAATCGAAAAATGTAAAGTGTGCATGTCACACGGAGCGGTCTAATTATCTGTGCATTAACATGAGTGAAAAAGTTTCAAAAGTGGCTTTCTCGTGTAATTTTTTAACTGAGCCACTAGCTCGCCATTGTGTAATTAAATCAAATTAAATATTAAAACACTTGAGATTCAGTTCTAGACACGCAATCTATGAAACTTAGGTTCATACGGCGTTTAACGATATTTTTTCCTGATTAATATATCTGCGAGTAGCGTGCACGCAACTTTCCGAATTAATGATTAACGCGTGAGCTCGACGTCAATTGATCTTGAAAATTCAAGTGTTTTATAACATTCTCGAGGATAATTAGTTCATTTTAATTGATTTCACGTGAACGGAAACTTAAAATTTTTTTTTACCTAATCGTTGTTATTTGTGACTAAAAAATAATCATTTATTTTATTGTCTTTAGACTTACAGTAGGTCGGATGAATGTAACAATAAGGATAATATCCCAATTGTTAACAATTTTGAACGTAATTATTAAGTATAATAGTCAGTATTATATGTAGTAATATTATACTATTAATGCAGTAATAATATTACCATATAATACGGAGAGAAACTGAAAACAATTAGCTATTATTATTGATTTTATTTAAGAAACTTTATTTAATTTTATAATACTAAAATTAAATCATAAAATTCTATATTGTGGTCTTTAAGGTAATTTCTTTCCTTCAGTTAAATAAAACGTAAAATATGAAAACTATTATATATAAATTTTCTATTTCAAAATCATTTTGAAGAAAGACAATGTTTGCATTAAGTTTTTCGAGCAAGTAGTTAAGCACAGAATGTGGTCAGACACGAAATGTGCTCTCTGAATAGGTGTAAGATTTAATTTTCATTTAAATAATGCAGTTACGAAAATGAAGTTTGCACAGTAGACTGTTTGACTGTTTAAATAAAAATCTTAATATTGCCAAAGAAAAGACAGTCATCCCTGGTAGAAACGTTCCCCATTTTTTGGCCAACGGATGGCCAACTGTGACGAATTAGACATCCACTAGCCTAGTCTTAGACACTTGGCCAATTTTATTGGTAAAATTTCTACCAGGGATCTTTTTTCTTTTTAATTCCAGTAGAGTATTTTCCGATGACGACGATTATTATGGGTACTATAATCAATAAATTTAACTCGTTAAAATAATTTTAATCCAGATTTAATATCTGCCCTAAATCTACGCGCACTTCACTTAATAATTATTAATAATTAAAGACTTATAATAGCCACGCAAATGCATTTATATCTTTGTGAGATGTACGTCACATTAGCTCAAATGTATTAATATGAAAAATCGTGAATATTAATAAAAATCGATAATTCAATTATGAACAAAATTGAGCAAATCAACATGCGACTAGCGTTTATTCCTAAAAAATTATTATTTTAAATAAAAAAATTTTTCACTCTCTCAAGAAAAGCTCGGCCTGTGTTAGCCTATGCCTACGCGCTCCATTAATATCTCAGTCACTCCATTAACGTCGGCGAACAAAATATGTAGAAGATAACAGGCGGAGCTAATTGAAAGCAAGTAGCGAACAATAAAGGAAAATAGCAATGCCCAAGTATACCTGACGAGGTAAAATAGTTTTCTTCGCTCGAGCAAGAGATTCAAAAGATGCAGCTGCGCGGGAGGAGCGGAATTGCTCGGAACCTCCCTACGGATATATACTCGCGCGTACGCGCGGCTTTATCCTTCGGGCGTTTTTTTTTCATTTCCCTCGTGGGCACCGGCGGCCTACTTTGCTCTTCATAGCCGGCGATTATGTGTTTGTACAAGGGAGATAGATAGAGCTCGCTGGAAATTCAGCGCAGACTGCCGAACAATTCAATGCGCGAAATTAAGTGCGTGAGTTGGGAGAGGAATTTTTCTGACTCTCCTCGTGCCGCCTGTAACCAATTTCATCACGTTCGTTTATATACTTCACGGGAGAATTTTAGAATTGCGTTTATTAAATATTTATATGAATAAAGAGCATTAATTTTAAGAATTTATATGTTTACATGAAAATTGTAAAAATTTATGCGTTACTATATAGCAGACTTTATAAAACGAGTAATTTAATCTCAGGCGTAATATAGTAAGTAATGGGGGAATTTAATAAAGTTGTGAACTACTACTACTACTACTACTACTACTACTACTACTACTACTACTTTTATCGTATATACGCTTTCAGGTTATATTTTGTAAAAACAGCGATTCTATAAAAAATACTATGATGGATTGACGTTCAGAACGAATGAAAACAAAATAGAAAAATACAATTTACTTATTTAAACAAATTCAAAAACATTAAATAATAAAAGTTAAAAATAGATAGTTAATAGCGAAAAAAATCGAATTGCAGTTCTAAAACAAATAGGAAAAATTTACGTATGAATAAATTAAATTTAAATGCCTTCTATTTTAATAAGTAGACAATTATATAAGAAAAATAGCACATAATAAAAAAAATTTGATTTTTGAATAAATAAAACTCATAAAAAATATCAAAAATCTGAACTAATTATTTAATATAAATAAATAATAAAGAAAACTCATATAAAATATAAATAAACTAATGAATAAATGATTAAAAAAAATTATAAAAGTTTTTAAAACATTTGAATTTGCAAAGTAAGATTGTAGCAAAGGAGAATAAATATAAAAAGAGTCCTCGGAACTTGTCAGTAAAGAGACTGAAGCTACCATCCTTTTATTAAGTATCAACATAAAAAGGTCTAAGGCGATGTGAAAGCCTTTTTGTTATAAAGAATCCAGCGATCGATTTTTTTTACATTTGATCTTCAATTTTTTGAAAACCTAGCGAAATTAAAAAATTAAATGTAATAAATAGCTTTCCGTATTTTCGATAACAAAAAGAATTTCATATCACCTTAAATTCTCAATAAATGCACATCATTGGGGGTTATTGAAAACAGAATTGAATACGTAAAAATTGATTTGGCAAAAATTCATTTATAGTATTGGATATACCTTGATCTCTATTGTGAGAGACATTCAACTCAATTTTTTTGATGATGATTTTCTAAAAAAGCCTCTTCCTCCTAATAAACTGACTATTGCAGCTTTGCACAATAGACACTCTTAGATCGTAGCTTAATACCAACACACAAGAGATAGTGTAGAAAATGAGGGAAGTGAATAACGTGGTAAGAATCTTCAATAACTGCATAATCGAGTTAGAGATAAAGGAAAACTCGAGTTAGCACACGAATAAATTTGTTGCTGTCCGCGAGCCCAGGAGGCAGCATCTGGTGCATAGGAGAAGAAAAACGTTACAATGAAAATCCGACGGTAAACTGGCAACGAGCAGCTATAAAGCATGGCTTACTTTTCATTACCACAATGGCAGAAAGCTATAAATGGTTTACAGTATTACCCAAAAAAACTTCGAATCACGCTTTGATAGTGCAATACTTTGCAAAAATGAAACTTTTCAATTATTAGTTAGTGATTATGAAACATATGGCATAAATATACCTGCTCGGCTTTGTAAAACATATTTCTAATTGCCTTATAAAATATAATAATGACAATTAATAGACTGCCTAAGCATAGTCTAGTTTTCTGAAAAAATGAAGGAAAACGATATCAAAGTATAATTAAAAAATGAAGAAAGAATTAGCAAACTTTAAATATAGATTTTTCCAGACAAGCAAAAAATTACCAAAAAACTTGTTTGAAACGGTCAACCGCGAGAGCATTTGAACAATTAAGCGTGCGGCATCGTCGCGCGATGAAAAAGGAGCATAAAGCATTTGATTATGTACGTCTCCGCGAAACAGCGCAGAAGCCATGTTAACTTAATAAAGGCGGCACTGGCGCTCGTTCAGCTCGGTTTTGACGATCCATCTTCCTCCGCGGCTTCCGGCATCTTCCCATGCGCGCTCACTTTATGAATTCTTGTCGATCCTGCGAATTAACGGGGCCGGTAATTGAGCGCTCAGCTCGCAATTATTCTCAAATGTATTTCTTGGATTCTTCCAGATAATGCAAATGAAAAGGACAAGCTTTAATTTTCGAACTTTAATTGAACTTCTTCTCTTTCTTTCTCTGTTTGCCGCGGTTAACTGTAATTGTGCTTACGCTGATAATTGAGAAGGCTTTAATAAATTAAGCATCGGCGAGAAACTGCTTTTCATTATAGTAAGCGAGCGTATAGGTGGATTTAAAAGCGACGCCGAGCGCGAATCTTATGATTGAAAAGGGCTTAACAAGCTTAAGAGCATTGTGCTCTATCTACGAATTTTTTATACTTTAATTATTTACTTTTAAGTTTATTATTATAATTTAAGTAATAAGGTTTTGTTAAAAAATAAAATTGATTTTTAATTAGATAAAAAAAGAGATTAATAATTTTTTTTCAACGGGAAATTCTTTAGAATTATTTAGTTTCTCAGCAATTTTTGTTGCATGAACTATCGAGCCTATGTCACTCTGGTATAAAGAAACCTGGTAAATCTATTTGATTGCACCGTAATCGAGAAATTCAAAAAGTCGTGAGCTCCCTTTTAAAAAATTTAGAATAGGAGAAAAAGTTGTGTCTCCTCCGAGCAACGTACGTACGTGATTTAATAAGCCTGAATTATTTAAAAATTCCTACACGTGCGCTGATTACATTTGAATAGAGTCACGCGTTCAAGTCAGTCAACTATGCACCCTCTGTTATATGAATGAAGAAAAAAAAGCTTGTCGGAATGTAAAGATTGTGGCGACGTAGCCAAGCTTTTCAGGAATGCGAGGGAAAAACTTTCCCGGCCCTCGAGGGGTCAACTAGATGATCATAACTTTTACCTCTATGATAATCTTTTTGATTAAACTACCAGATGCGTTTAATAGCGTGAAAAGGCACGTTTTTACAGAGATTTTATCACTTTTAGACTTGACAGCGCTCGCGTTCATATAAGTTTAATAAATAGATTTAAATAAATAAGATTTAAATTTTAAAAATATGTTGAAAGTATAAAGCATGACAATTATTTGTCCGTATCAAAAATAAAATTTATTTTGAAGAATTAACTTCAAGTAAAAAGTGAATAATTTTGTGATATGGTGAATAATTTGAAAAAGTTAATTTTTAATTATTCAAAAACTGTTGAAATTCACGCAAATAATCATACAGTTCTAAAAGAATAACTTTCACACATATACTTATATCTTCTTCGTTTGATTTTGTCAAGTTTTCACTTTTCGTAAAACTTATATTTAAAGTATAAAAAATATTTCACCAATAAGTGCAAAAAATATATCTTAGTTCAACTAGTCCCTCTACTTTAGAGTCCTCGGTTACTTCCGGACATTTACGTACACGCGCCTTGCCGTTCTATTGCATGATTAATCGCGGTTTGCAGCCGCCGCCGCCGCCCGGAAACGTCACAAGACATTTAAGAGCGCAAAGCGAATTACCCCTCTGATTTGCCGGCGCATCATTGAAAGCCGCTACTACTTCCCGCTCCGCGCCTGCCTTTTGCGCTTTCTGCGCATTATTTATAAGTAGTGACTTTGATTATAGATTTATGCTCTTGCGCTTTAGATGTAAGCGTCGGCAGAATTCCAAAATGAAGATTCTGTGCTTGCTGAATCTTGTTCTTTGGAGTTTATTTAGTTATTGCTTTTGATTTTATAATAAATCGTTATTAGGTTAAATGTCCGTTTAAAGTATGGGTTAAATTGATTTATCTTCCAAACTTAAAAGCGGTTTTAGTTTTATTTAACTATAGAAAATTGTTTTAGTAAACTTCTTTAAAAACTTTCTGATGATTACCAAAATCATTTCCACGTAAACTTCTTTCTCATATTGATTTTATGACGGAATAACCTATAAAAAATGTTCATACTGCGATTTAATCCAAAAAGCCTTTCTTCCACCGTCGCTTCATAACCTGCCGGCTAACATTCAATTTTTACTACAAAAATAAAAATTCTTCATTTTGTACTTTTCAAGCAGGAAACCTACCTCCGAACGCGAGTCGCAGAAAAGTTTGTCATATAAACGCGAACGCATAACTAATTTTTATACCTCATTATTGTAAAAATAAAGTATAGGAAAATAACGTGTGCACGGGAAACATATTGATATCGACGATTTTATCGTCAGAGTTATTATTTCTCGTAAAAAGGTTTATAAATTTAATATGCCTACGCGTAAAAGCGCCGTTCATTGATCAATGCAACGCCTCCGAGATTCACAATTGTCTTCCTAGCGTGTTCTCAGTTCTTTTTTTTCACGCACGTGTTCGCCCAAATCGAAGAGGAAACAAATTGTCGGTTCCCACTTATTTTTTAAAATTTTTATTATTAATATTCATACATTTGCTTTTTGGCTAATCGCGCTCAGTGTAAGCGAGAAAAATTTGCATTATCCTTCGATGTTATAAATGTGTGTAAGTTCAGTGTTATATTGGTGGAAAAATAAATTAAATCGTCGAAATAAAATAAATTGGCGCAGCGAACGTTAAAAAAACAAACAGACCGGGAAGATAATCGGCAATTAGCTATAGAGTTCAATTTATATCGTTGTATTTTATATAAGACGATGAAATTTATACTTTAAAAACGAGTATGATTAACAATCTGTTTCCGCGATTGGGTAGATGAACGTAGACCTTAACAGAGTCTCGAATCTAAATTTAAATAACCCTAGTAGAAATACCCTTAAACACGGTGCCTTATGTAAAACACGGGGATTTTGATAGGGACGTGGGGTTTCCTCATAGGAATCCTTGGGACAAATCCGCATTTGATTTCTACACAGGAATGTTTATAAATTCATATATTATAAATATGAGTTCATTAAAGCTTAAACACGTTAACTATTTCCCATTTATCTATATTCAATGATGAAAGATTCAAAGATTTAAAGATCCCGATAAAAGAAGAAAAAAATTAGCGTTATATTTGCAAACTAATAAGTATCATCTATCCGATTCCAGAGCCCTTAGCGACGATAAAATCGCGGAGTGCGCGAGCGCGCGCGCGTGCGTAATAATTTATGAAAAAGTAGAACCGTGCGACGTGCGTCCAAAAAGTTGAGCGAAACTCATTTATCCGGCACGCTGTAGGGATAAGCAAAAAAATTTGGCGCTCCCCCCTTTGCGTCGTTTACCACCTTAATCGTCGTCTTTTATTAGCATTCAGAGCAGTAGCACGCTTTATTAAAGCCTTTAGTCAGTCGATAAAGCTCCGTCAAATATTTATGTTTACGCAGTTTATTTTTCATCGTCGCTCATTACGCGTTTTACTATATAAGCCGCCTGAATTATTCATTATTTGTTGGGATGACATTTTTACTTTATTTATTTTTCAATCAAACATAAATGATCACTTTTACGATGCAGTATAAATACGCTCTCTTGGCTCTTTTATGGAATCTATATTTTTGACTGCGGAAATATGATTACGAAATTTAACAAGATTTCAATCTTTTGACATATTTTCAAATGATTCTCTTTAACGAAGTTAATTTAGCCGGTTACACTTGCTATGGAACATACTACACAATATTCCTTACGTTAATATACATTAACATATGACCTCAATTTTCCAGAATCATAAATAAAGCGCAGGCTTATCTTTACCCATGCAAGAGTTACACGCAAGTCGCATTTTCGAGAGAAAAAAGTCTTCAAAATCACAAATTTAAAGAGCATCGCCCTCTGACTTTTCTTTATTAAATTACATTCATTCTTAAAAACACACGGCAGTATAATGCATGTATCAGGTGTAAAGGTGCACGGTAAAGTTTCGTCTACTTGCATCTCGTGGCTCACTTTTCGCGTGACCACGTACTTACGTGATTTTCTGTAGTTTATGAAAATCGATACGCTCGTAACTCAAGGACGAAAATTTTTCTGTCGTCAAACGCGTAGGTTTTTTTTTCTCTTGTTACTATTAAGCGCACGAGTTACTGCGTTAATTTTTAAGGGTACTATTGTTTCGATTTTCAGTCACGAGTGAGTCAATGCGACTTTGTGCTTGTTTTACAGGTCATTCGCCACTTGAATATGTTTCAAATGACCGAAACATATATCTTAGGTTAGGAATAAATGTTATATCTAAAAATGTTATTGGATTAAAAATTTATTACAAATTGAAAGTGTTTCAATATTTAGCTGGCTTTCTTTGTATCAGTTTTTAATAAATACACTTATCAAAATAATTTTGGCTTTATCTGGGTATTTTGAAATTAAATTAATTGGATAGTGATGTGCTTAAATGAGTTCTAAGCAGCGCTTAACTATTACTCAAACCTTAGATAGGGTTTCTACTAATTAATTTTCTATTCAAAGTTGAGATAAAAATTAGTTAATTAAAGGAGTAAAATTGAAAAAATTCATTTTATCGAAAAATTATATTGTATTAAACACTGTTAAAAATACGCTTTAAACTCAAAAGTGCGAAATCTGAAAGTGAAAATTTTTAAAATATATAATTACTACACAAGATAAAATTCATCTGAAAAACTTTCATTTTAAACTCTTAAGTTGCAATATTGTTACAATCTTGAAA
>JAPYZB010000128.1:0-29113 GCA_030522745.1 Eupelmus kiefferi | reverse complement strand
CGCCCCTCCTTTTGCACTATCGATGTACCCCTATAGTACAACAATTTCACCAAGTTTTATCAAAATCTGAGACTACAAGTTTTTGAGGTGGGATCACTTAGCATGGAATGCCCCATATGTAAATAATAATATGTGACTCTACTCCCTTGTTGCATAATGTATTATTATATTTAATCAATAACATAGTTAATATATTAGCATTAGAAATAAAAAAAACGTGTCTTATTAAATAATGTTTTATTTTGTTCATCGCATATCTAGGTACATCACTCTTCGATGTTGCCTAGTAAACATAAAGACTGGTAAATGAACTCGTACAAAAAAGAAATATCGATTTAGCACGCGCACCGCATTTATAATACTATTTTTTATATATGTACAATTTTCAAAATTGGCGTCCTTTTAGCCTTTCCTGACGCACGTTTTCTCTTTTCAAAGGCAAAATTTATATCTTCTATATTTTGTTGATAAGAACCATGAGCATTTACTCTTTTGGCACAAAAAAACTTGCACACATTTATCATATTTACTCAAAGAACTCAATTAAATATCGCATACTATAAAAAAAAATATTCTTGATTCAACAATTATTACGATCTCGACAAGGGCACTCCTTACATATTTATGTATATACAACTAAACAAAACACTCGTGCAACATATACGGTGCGAACAATTTTTAAGCAAAAATAAATATTTATGATTATTATGTATCAATTTCGTGAATGTAACATTAAATTGTCTAAGCATCAAAACAACACTTTGCCATTCATTTTTATACTGAAACAGTTATTTTTAGTTTTATGAACTGTTTATAATTTATATAACTTTTGAATATATTGTTTTAATATTTATTGATGTGATGACATTCCCTTCATATTAGCACAGCATAAATAATAGACTATTGTCTGCGTGATTATTGTAACAGTCAGCAAACGATATAAAATTTTCTTGATAAGGTGTTAAATTACCGTTAAACGAAAAATTTCTGCTTTGTTATTATCACATTTAATTATCCAAAAAAATGGAGCCACAAGACAAAAAATACATTTTGATATTGCATTACGTAGAAGACAAATCGATATAAAGCGATTTTTTATTTTTATTTGTTATAGTAAATAATATCAATTACGTACTAATAAAAAATTTTATTACATCAAATGATTCTAACGCTTTTTAATTAATATAACATTGATTTTCATAAGCACTTTCTGATTTTTCACTATCTAAAAACGACTGTCTTCTTTGTGCAGCACAAGACATTTTTTTGATACAGTTCTTCGTATAGTAACGATATTTCATATAACGGTGAACATAAATTGCGTACAAAAAATTACAATAGGAATAGAAAAGCTGTTTGATAAAATATTTACATCTACGACTGCAGTAGTCGTATAAGCGAATCAATGTTGATGATTTTTAAGTTCATATAATGCGGCGAACAGATGTAGCCGTATGGGAACAATCCCTGTTTAAGGATGAAAATTCTATTTTTTTAATAATGCCCCACAGACTTGGTCCGGTGATAAGTTTCTTATCTATAATACTGACAATGTTGCAAGTAATATTGTAAATAATTACAGGCTATTAGACCTATTGAAAATATTAACACCACGCTTCTGTTCTAAAAACTGTTTTCACAAAACATACAAATCTCGAGTATTTTTCTCTCCCACATTTAAGTTTAATAACCACATGCAGCATTCGTGTTTATAAGGAATGTGACATTGGATTGATAAATTTTGTGGATAAATCAAAATAAAACAGTATTGCATTATAAATAATCATAAAAATATATGAAGTTAAAAAAAGATTTAATTTTAAACAGCCACATTGCTCGCCACTTGTACGTAGCCATCTATATTTTCATCGACACAAACAGCTAATTTCTGTACCTTATTTATACTTACAATATCAAAAATTTTATCTATTACTATATAAATAACAAAACATAACGAGTGAAAAAAATGTTACAAAATCACCTAAAAGACGATTGCTTTTTTGATCTTTCCAATAATTTTAAGTAGTTCAATCAATAATATTTTACACTGCATTGATAAAGGCTTCAATTGAAATAAAAAAACTTATTTATTCACAAAATTAATTGGTTTTTAAAAATGTTGGCAATAAATTTCACCATCAATTCATTTTAATCAATTAATCACATTTAACTTCAAGTAATATGCAAAATGAAGCACGGAAAATATATGAAAGTCGTTTTATTGTTTGACTACATTGCATAACACATATTGAAAGAACTTGAAAGAAATTAAAAATTTAAAACTATAAATTTTTTAAAAATGAATAATTGAAACATGAAAAAATGTAATCAGAAAATAAATTATTTTTTTAATCAAAAATGTGCATATTTTCAAAAGTATTATAAACTCTAGTTCTTTTTTATGAGTTCCCGTCCGTAATACCCGACTTTCAAATCAGTATCAACTTGACCAACACTGCAATTTCCCACTTCATATCTTGACTGTCATTATAATAATTTCATTATCGTGTCAAAGTAGTATTTGCACAACCTACGAGAAAGATCAATTTTTGTCATACCGTTTCAGATTCAAATGAGAAACTGAATCCTTTTAGCAAATTTTTAACGTTATTCTAAAACGGAACTACCAAAGCTACGAATTAAACTTAAACGTCGAAAGTATATTTTGAAAAAAAAACATTTACAATTTATTTAATCACCAGTCCCAAACATCAGAAAAACCGCTAAAGTCGATGCATCGATAAGGCAGAATTCGTCGTTGAAAGTCGACAATGGCTCATAGTAAATACATGCAAGCAAAAATTTTCTGAAGCACATAAATTTCTCATTCCTCTTTTTTATAACCATTGTTGTCAAGAAAAAGATAATTACATCTGTGAAATGTCAGCGAAAGAAGAGGTAGTTGGTAATGAAAAAATTTGTTGCTTAGAAAGAAAGTGCAAGCAGGTGAGCGCAGCGTTGAGAGTAAAACTTATCACGTGGACATTGACTTCAATTCATTTTCTCGTTTACACCCGCGGTGTCTCGATGGACACATACTTCGGGTTTTGTTTTCGTGCACCTCTTGACGGATACATCTTCTGCTTTACGATCAGAAAGGAAAGGCTCTTTTTAAAGTCGTCGAGAGGTCTCCTCAATTTAGTCGCCCAGGTGCCGGTCGGTCAGGAATTCTCGGGGGAACGTTCGGTACGACACGTCTGAAAGATAAGGAAAGGATTATTAAATTGTTTCTATGTGGATTTACAAATATATTAGAATAGCAAGGAAGTCAATAATCAATTTTTACTGGATAAATACGTTTAGGCATGAAAAAGTGAACAACTAAAGCAAGTGACTAAAAATTATTTCGATTTCCATTGCATAGATATCTTTTTGAAGATATATTAAGTCAAACTTTTAATATAGATAGATAATACCATGTACTCAAGCAACAGTCTTAATAAAATAAATCGAAATAACTTTTTTTTTATTTTTCGGTTTTTATTTTCTAAGAATTAATTGGCTAAATTCTTAATAAAATTATTAAGATGATATAAAATGTTAAATATAAGTTCTCTTAATTATTTATTTTAATAGTTGCCAATACATTCTTATAAATGTAAATAACTGTACAATTATTTAATGTAAAATTATAAAAATATTTAGTAAATAAGCAGTTGTTGCAGAGATTCCACACAGTGCAGGGTTGGAGCTAATACCCATTTTTAAAACGAAACAAATTAAAACAAAATTTACAATATTTTTTCGATTACTACTTCATTATAAATTTTTAAAAGTATAATAATTCAAAGCTTATGCATTTAACAAAAACAAAAATTAAAGTTACTACGAAATTTCAATCATCTACTGATAAATAAATACAAAAATAGCTATAAATTTGTATAAAATGATATAAAATGCATTATAATAATTAGCTGTTATTAAAATAATGAAAACAAAACCTAAAATATCAACATCAATATTTATTAGATTAATAATGTTACTCACTTTCCAACTCTGCAGAAGAGTAGCTCAATGCAAATATATTAAAAATATTTCGCTTCACAGCGAAGATAAGATAAAGTAAACAGAAGTGAAATTATAAGAGCATGCATGTCAGTTACATAAATTAAACTAAACAATGTATAAATTCCGATTGTTAATAATAATAATTAGAATTCTTTAAATTGAACAAAATATTAATTATATTCCGTTTATCTATTTATTTTTCTGCTAAATAGATAATTTTATTGATAAAGCAAAAGCAAAATTTTTGTGAGAACGAATAAAGCACTTGATGATCACAGCTGACGTAAATTATGAGATCAGATAATATAAAAAAATTATAATAGACATAAAAGAAAGATATAAAAATTGCACGCGAATAATTTAACGAGGAAGTGGTCGGGAAGCGTTTGTTCTAGGTGCGAATAAGAAAGCAGAACGCGAACACACATTCCGCAACTTTTATTGTTATTTAAAGTATTATTTATGATAATAGAGTTTCTACTGTAAAATATGTTCAATCATAATAATCAAAAATCAGTTTCCAATAAATGTTTTTTTCCTCAAAAATTTAATTTTAAAAACTCGAAAAACAAATTATAATTTATTATTACACATTTGAAACCAAACTACTCAATAACATTCAATAAACTCAAAGAAAGAAATGTATTATTATACGTACGAATCCATTCCGGAATTATCGAATATACTAAATTCAGTTTATGAAAAGTTTTAAGATTAAAATTAAAATAGCAATTTTATTAAGTGCGGAAATGTGTACCCGCTGGTTCAGCCAGTCTTACATTTGTTTTGTCGTTAATCTTATTTCATTCATATATTCTATGATAACATGTTACTTCCTATATACACATTTATATTGCAATAAACAGTGTTTGCATGTGTAGGTGTGTCATGTACCTCTCTCGCATACACATCATCGTTATATGCTTACAACATGAAAGTCGCTGCTTCGTTCATGAATTAAATTTTGTTAAATATTCATTTAAATATTTTTATTCTCATTTTCTCGAAGTAACCCTGCAAATTTCTTTAAAACAAAAGATGCTCGTTTTGCAAAGTGTAATATAATGCAAATAAAGCTCTGTATATATTTTTTTAAAGAAAAAAGTAATTTTGCGCGTTATTCTATTTGATTATCTATTATAATGAAACCATGATTATAAAATAAGAATAGAAAAATCAGTATTATTGCGAAATTTTGATATTAACATTACAGTGATAAATATGATTGCAACGTCTACGTTTCTTATTACTTATTAAAAAATAACAAGCCATTTCTTCGAATTATCTAATTCGAATCAAATGCCTCGAGAATGGGGCATTTGTGGGATTCAAAGATAATGTGCGATCGCGGTACAAAACGAAAGTCATGTTAACAATTTACGAAAAAAAATCTTGATCTCGATCTGATGATGCATAAAAAATAGCCCGAATCAACGTTGGGAATTGAGTTTAATAATGAATGACAGAATTACTTCGACGGCATTAAGCCCATTAAAATTGTGGGTAATAGAATAAAGACGTTTATTTTACACATTAGCAAAACCGAAGTGTTTGATAATCGCGTCAAAATTCTTTTCCCACAGCATGTTTTGTATCATGCTTTTTTACTCATTAATTTATTTGTTGGATTTGTTTGTTTTTTTATTCATTATTTAATTATTCTTTTCGAGCTTAGAATTATCGCAAACATTCAACTTTGGTACGATCGATTACACTTAGTCAACGTGTGTTATACAATAAATGTAAGCATCATAACTAGGATCCTCTTACAATAAGGCTTTTTAGATGGAAGCATATAATATTAACTTTTCCGAGCTTTTTATTTTAGATGTACGTGACATTTTTTATTTAAATAATCCTTCTCCGTTTTATATCCATTTTTATATCCACTGTTAACCTTCTTATATAGAATATCGCTTTACACGTTATCGCGTATTTCATAACCTTTTTTTTAATCACCATCTTTTGTATAATCTCATATGCATATTACTGTATATCTTCACTCAATAATTTTTCATTCGTTTTTACTTATTTTATTCTTTATCATTTTAGACTTGTTTCGTGATAAGTGCTTTGACAGACTATAACATGGTGCATTTTTTTCATAAGTTTTATACTTTTTTCACACACCATTTATTTTTAAATTTATATTATGATACCCGAATACAAAAATGTCACCGTCGATGGATACATCGAACAACTAAAATTGAAACGTTGAATAAATATAATTAGAATTTAACAAAAACTAGAAAATGAATGCGTCAATGTCAAAAATGAATTGCAAAAAAATTATTTTTGTACTACATTATGAACGTCAAAATTGTGAATTATAATATTTAATAGTTCTGCGCTTGAAAATTTACTATGCGATACCGTTTTGTGTTTTTATTCAGTATCGATTTTTATCTCCCTTTAGCGGTAATCATAACTACAGTCTAAATTTGACATAACGACTACTCGTTTAATTAACTCTTGTATGTCATCACCGACATAATTTAACCCTATCTACGCTATATCACATCCTATGTCTGAGCACGTTTTTTTATTTTTCTTAATTTTTTTTTATAATCGCCATCATTAGTCCTCTTTTGTTTGCAATAGCTATATAAGTTTTTCATATAGGGTAGTTTTTAAAAACGGAAAAAATGTTTCATATAACGATATAACAATAATCAATCGTTATAATTATCATTATTTGTATAATATATATAATATGTATAGCATCGAAATTTGGGGTTTATTCGCTTTCCTCTTGTCTCAATATTATTCTTTTAATAATTATTAGGAAACTTGAGAATGAGCGGGAAAATGGCAATAATTATATCGTAAATGTATATGCGACACTTTACATAGCTTTACATGTCTGACACTTTCTTTACATGCAGAGCGCGGTCGCAAAGTGCATGTAAGATACTCATACATACGTGTACATCAGTATGGTTTTAATGAATTGTATATCAAAGATGAAGTTCTTCGTCCTTTTTTTATCTCGCGCGCATGCAAAAGCTTCGGTCAGATCGTACGTAATTATATCGATATAATTATTTTATGTTGTTTTTTCATCCATTTTTGTATTTTTAAAAGTTCCTCTGTTATTTTATATTTTTCTATTTGAATGAATATTTTCCTTGTCTCGCAGCAGACAAAAACATTTACAAAGCACACGAGATGCCATACAGAGCACACGAATATGACTTTCCGTACAGCACGACATTTCTTTGAGCTTCCTGCTTTATCTCTTTTTCTTTTTCTTTATTTTATTTAAAACTTGGATTTTCTATTGTAAATGCACTTTGGATTCGTGGACTACATCGAGCGTTTTTCTGGAATGCTTGAGAATTGTAGGCGGAAAAGTGAAAGAGGGTTGAATAATAATACTGATACTCGATGCAGATCCAACGCTACACAGAGAAAAATTTTCTAAAAAATCATACCATTCTTACTAGGAAATTTTTGTATAAGAGATCGTGATTCAAAAACTTCGGTTTCGACAAAATGGAAGTTCTATGATATTTATATTATATAATTTTTTTATCCAGTATATACATGTTAAACGAAAATTCTAAAAATGGATTTTAATTCATCAGTACAAATAAATTTAAACCTAGTTTATCTGTATTTTCAATACCAATATTAATTTAAAAATAGGAACTTTAAAATTACTAATATTGATAAAAAGTAACTTATTAATCAAATAAATCATTTGGCAGCATTAAGAATTAAAATTGATATTTTAAATTGTTTGTATTTATAGTAACAAATTATTTCCTAGAAAAATAGCCTACTAAATCTAACTAGAACATTTTTCTCTGTGATATAAGCATAATAAAAACACGCCAAGTAGCTATAATTATTTTTATATACGGAATACTTCATACCTCACACACAGTCTACAACAACAGAGAGACAGCAGGGACATATTTATATGTAATATGTATATATTTATAGTTCGTCATTTTTTTGATATTGCACATATACCACACATTTGTTTATATATACGCGTAAAGAGGAAAAAGTGTTGTTACAATTATCTCACAAGGCAAGCGTCTTCGGCATAGTGTTTTTTAATTCCATTTCTTTTTTCTATCATGATTTTGGCAGGAATCAACCCGCAATACTATTTCTATTAAATTTTTTTTCGTTCTCTCTCATAATGATATAGTAAGTCCACATTACCAAGTGCGTACATACAGTTTATATAATTAAGCGACAAAACAATCGCACGCTTTAAAATCTCTGATATATCTCGTAGAATTTCTCTTATTTATACAATTATTTACTTGGAACAGGAGATACAAGCAATATGTATATACTATAAAGTGAGCTTCAAGAACCCGCCACCTAAGCATATCATGTAATTACGATGGCTTTGGCCTCCTTTCATCAAGATAAAGTTTTTTATGTGCCGCAAAACTGCTAATTTATTAATTTGTTCCTTTTTATCATTCCGACGAGCGAAACGTGCCAGAAATTTGATTTTCACTGAGCTTTTTGTCAATTTTAGGCCCTTGGAAATAAAACTAGTGCTAGTTTCTTTTTATTTTATTTTTCTCTTCTAAACCCACGTGCAAGTGCGGACTACTTACAAGTAACTTCACTGTTTTAAAATTTAAATACTTATATTAAACAATCAAATTAAAATTATTTTATCAATAAATATTAATGATTTATATCATATTATTAACTTTTATTTTTATCAATTAAAATTATCAATAACTATATTTAAAAATAAATCGATACAAATAAGTAAATAAGTAATTTTTTTAGAATTTTTTTTAAACAAGATGATCAAACTTGATTAATTGATATGTTTTTATACATAATTTTTTGTTTAAAATTATTTTAAGTTTCAAAACAGTATAGTAACTTTATTGCTAGCTCGCATTATCGATTTTTTTAAAACTACATCAATTACAAGTAAGAGTCACAAAATGTATAAATGTTCGTTTTTTAATAACCTGATAATTGACTTTTCTTGAAAACATCAAATAACAATAATACTATATGTTTCTTTTCCACAAGAAAGATCAAGTATTTTATGTGTAAGTACAAAAATAAAGTTACTTTGCGAATAATACAAATAAACATTATATTCGCAACTTGTACATACAACAATAAATGCATCAAACAATTTAAAAGAGAAGAATAAAAATGTATAACTATACAAAAACGAAATTTAAAAATTTCGTGACCGAATTCTATCTACGCAACATCATGCAGAAGAAAAGAGGCAGAATTCCATAATAAATGTAATTAGAGTCGGATGATGCTCGTACGGGAAAAAAGCAACGAAAGCAACGGAAGGAAATTTAGGAATGTTTTGGCTGTTTTCAGCGTTGCCTAACGTTGCGATTTTTCCGGAACGAATCCAACAAAAACGCATTCGACAACATAAATGTTATACTGGTTTCTTATATATACTTGCAAGTACTTCAAATTCGCATAAAGCCCAAAATTAGTTTGCAAGTCTTAACTATACTTTTTGTTACCACATACATACAAGAAGATAAAAAGAGTGAGCTTAGCTTTCAAGAAAACTAATGGAGTAGTTGATTAATTATAGTCTGTACAAAGAAAAGTAGAAATATCGTTTTTTGTAAGACGAATAATGTATGCAATTATTAAAATTATTATATTCAATTAAAATACGTCATGTTTTTTATCTATCTATTGTTTGATAATTAATAAACTTCTCCATATCACTTTAACAAGATTACAAGCACTTTTATATTCGTATAACAATAAATATTATTCCTTTCTGCAATACGTCTTTCAATATTTAATCGAAAATTTTTTCTGACTCTGCCGTTCATTAATTTCCACACCGAAATTGGCGTAATATTATGTATGTATATATGTATATATACTTATAATATTAAAAAAAGGTAGAAGGCTAAAGAAAAAATTAACAAATAATTGTTAAAAGTAAAGGATTAAGAGTATTACAACTTCATCTTGAAAGCGTCCATTAGCTCGTTCACAGCGGCGTTAGCGGCGGCCTGCGTTGCTGCCTGTGTCACTCTTTGTTGAAGACCACCACCCCCGCGACTAAACACACACGTACACGTTTTTCGTGACTATAAACTTAGATCTGCAGATTGTTTCTATTTCGTCGTCTTGTTGCATTGTTATGTTAAATATTTTTATGAAATTTCATTAAAACGTTAAATAATTTCACGCTTGTTTTCAGAATTAAAAATTCATCCGACAAGTATCTTGGTTACTATGTATATTTGTTGTGAGGAAGCACAGTATTGATTTCTTGAATGACAATGAACAAACTTAAGCTTCTTGATTAACAGGATTATTACTGCACTGATTTATGTAAGATGGCTCGATCATTGTAATTAGACGAGAATAAGCTTTCTATGTTCAATTAATATGTTGTTCAATAAAGCAATAGAATGATTAGTAAATATTATATGTTTAACTTACAATTGGACAGAGACTACTAAAAAATTATAATTGAAATTTAAAACAGTTTAAGGTTTTTATTAATTAAAATACATAACAAATATAACGTAAAAATATCGTCAAATTTCAGCATTAATTTCTCATCTAACATTTTAAATAAGTGTATATATCATAATTTACACAGTAGTATAGAGTTACAGTTTTTAAGACTTAAAAAAATTTATTTGAAATTAAAATTTGAAAGTTCACATTGATTAAACACCTTTAATTACAAAATTTATTCAAAGTTTGTGTTGAAAAAGATTAATTAATGATAAATAAAATATTGTCATTTATTCAAGATCTCAGTCCTGTGTATTTTATTAGTTTATTGTACAAATGCAGGGCAGACTAAAGGAAAAATAAGGCTTTAGCATGTGCATACAAGTTTTTAAAACCTGCCAATATATTTGTATATTTATGTGCAATAATTTATTAATTATAATACAAAATGAATCATTTCTCATTAGTCTTCCCTGTGAATTTATAAATGTTTAACTTATTTCGTTATCTCAAAATAAAGATTATAGCTTTTGACTATATTCACAATTGTCAAAAATAAATATTTTTTTATTCGCGCAATATATATATATATATTTATATATATATAGGATCTCAGTAGTTAATAATTAAGCACAAACCAATCGGATGGCAGTTTGTAAGTTATAATATATTCATAGATTTTATATATTTGTTAAACCATCGGGTTTCATTGATTTATCGCGTTCTTTCTAATAAAAATATGCAGGCACCGACACGTCTTTCCTTAATGGATTATTTAATCGACCGTTCGATTATTTAATTCGGATGTCATGAATCGATATGATCACAAATGTAAAACACATAAAAGGAAGGAAATAAAAGGAGAGGTAAGATGCTTATTATTAAGATGGCCTACTACTGCTTTGAATTAAACAACTTTCGATGTCAAATTGTACTATTCAGAAAGTCATATGTGCATAATTTACACGAGTTCGCCTAATCAAAGAATAAAAAAATATTCGCTCATCAATACCACAACCATTTGTAAAATCCCACACTTCTTTTATTGTTAAAAAATAAAAGATTCGAAACAGTAATTCAAACGGTACTCAATGAAATGTCATGCTGTTAGAAAGCGTAAAATTTGCATTGTGATACAAGCTCAAAATAATTAACTATTTCTTATTTTCAATTATGTACATGGTGTCATATACAATTCGAGGTACATATTTATGATCGTAATAATGATAATCTTTCCCTTAATGTACAGTTCGAGAAAACAATTTTTCATTTTTTTAACAGATAAAACATATTGCACCAGTCGATCAGACTTGGAAAATCATGAATTGTTTTTGCGTTGTAATGCGTCTTTCTCCCTATACTTAGTAGAGAACGATACCATCGGAATTATGTGAACAGGGGTGTGCGATTCTCCGAGTGATATAGACAATAAAGGCTTCAAGTTTTCTTTTCAATTACAAACTACACACAAAAACAACTAAATAAATTTTGGCGAGTTATATTACTTAACTGTTTATTTTTTTGTTAAGAACAATAATTCTAACTCGACAAAATTGATGACAACAATCAAAACTAACATTTTTAACCCGAAACATATAAACGATGTTATCTTTGGTCTTTATTAAAAAATACAATATTTGGACCTCTGAAATTAGTAATTGATATTTTGACTGTAATAGCATATGGAGGCATCAAGAGAGTGAAAAGTAATATTAATTTTTCTGTATGTCTCGTACCATAGCAAGTCATTTCGATATGTGTCAATCGTATCAGAGTTGCACACCCCGAATTAACAATGAATTTATGATTTGTTTTTATACCGTATGCGGACAAAGAACACCACTTGTGTGGAAATACGTTTTTATGTGTTAAATTCTTTTTTATCAGCTAGATGCAACGGATATATATGGATTAGTAGCAATTAGGTGTGTTAGTGCGTAGACTTATTGTCGGCGCCTGCAATAAAAAGTAAAGTTAGCACCAAAGCCTTAATTATTTAAGAAAACCAAAGACCAATAAAAATCTACAATTATAAAAGAAAACTTAGTAATTTTGACAATACAACAAGGTGATTAAGAATTTTGTAATTTTAATAGCTTGTGCAAAAATGTTTTTTTTTTTAATTTATTGAATGAAAAAACATTGCACAATAGTAAAAATTAAGTGATTAAACATTAAATTCTTAAAATTATTAGTTTCAAACTAATGTTAAATTTTCATAAATAATTTTCGTCTTTCTAATAGGTGTATATGGATTACATCTGATACTGGTAACACTTCTAGTCGTCAAACTTCAACTAATGTACTTGCAGAAAAATTTATTAATACTTTAACGAATCAAATAATTTTAAGAAGATAATATATTCCAATAAATAATTAAAGATAATAAAAATTTTTTATCAAAACAAAACTAAAAAAAAACTACATATAAATATAATGTGACCTTAAGAAACGACTTACGAAGGTATGAGTGGGGGAGGCAGGCCACCGCCTGAGTTAGCGCGACCGGGTGGCGGACCGCCTGGTCCAGGTCTGTGGGGAATAGCTGGTGCCGGTCTGCCAGTTGCTGGTACTGGTGGCGGAGCCCGCGAACTAGCCGGTTGTTGCACCGTTTGCCTCGGACGACTACCAGGTCCACCAGGTGATGGTGGTGACAGCCTAAGATTAAAAATTAAAAAATTCAAAATTGTGCGTTGAACCGAGGATAAGACTTTACAAGATCCTTAAAAAATAGATTATTTGATTTTTAATGTAACAGTTAAAATTCAAAGTAATATATTAAAACTTTTAAAGAATTTAATTTCTTTTCCAAGAATCTTCTAAAGGGTTAGAAATATTAGTCTTTTATGAGTGCAAGATGCATTTTTTCAAAATATCAAAGTGTTATTTAGTACGTTAATAAATATACTTTATTGTAACATAATTTTCACATTGAATTTGCGAACATAGTGAACAATAACTTTTCAACAAATGAAGCAAATAATAATAATTTAATCTAATGAAAATTTAGATTATGTATAATATTATTACTACTAATTTTACATACACCACGTACTTAATATCTCTCATATTTATTTATATAATTAATTTTAATGTTACATATTTAATTATATTATAAATTACTTTCATTGGGATAATTTGCAAAATACATTTTTATATAAAGATATAATATAAAAAGTGTTGTTTAAATAATAATTTTTATATAAAAATCTATTAAAGTGAATATAAAATATTTAGGTTTTAAAGGGCATTGCCATGCACTTAACGAAACTGCTAAATTGTGTGCAATGAAAAGTGTGTATTTAAAAATAAAAAGAAATCTTACCCAAGACTGTACCATTGATGCAGAGTAAAGCAGAGAGTAGGAAGGTATGCAAATAGTAAATTAGTATAAAGTAAAAAAACTATTTTTACTAAGAAATAAATAATCATTTACCTTGGATTCTCGCCTGATGCCAGCCAATCGTTCTTTACAGGTGGAGGTACAGGTGTCGTAACAGTTGCCATGGATACATCTCCAATAATTCGAAGAGCCTCTTTGCAAGCGTGATACATGCGAAGCATTTCTTCGCGCTTTTGAGCTTCTTCAGGAGATTCTTCCATCATTGATGACTAAACAGAAAGGATTTTACTCATTAAAGTAGGTGCTTACTTAGTTTATTCTAACTTTGAATAATTTTAATCATAGTAAAATTATAAAATAAAAGAAATAAAAAATTACCTGGTCTCCGCTAGCATACAAATGTGCTAAAAGTTCGCCATTGATAAAATCCTTGGCGTTGTTAATGATCAAGTGCATAATTGTCTTTGGAACTAGATCCCGAGTAGTTTTCGTTACTATTTTCATGTAGGAATCGACTAAGTTCCTAATTGTCTCGACTTGACGTTCCAACTGTGGATCCATTGACGATTGTTGTTCACCACCTCCCTAATTTCATAATAAATATTATTTTACTATGTAGCATTTTTTGTTACTACTAACACAACAGGTTAACTAATCAAAAAGTTATAAATAATTTCACAAACTAATAAAAATATAGTTCAGTGCCAAAAATTTCATCTTAATTTTGTAAATTATTTTTATAATAAAATATTTGATAATAAATCAGCAATATATTCATTTTTAACACTGACTAATACGACATAAGAAAACTCTTAATATGGAACATGCATAATTGTTTTGATTGTAATCTTAATCAAAAATGTTTTGACGTCAATAACAGAATTTGCTTTAAAATTTCTTTTGTTGTAATGTACGTATCATATTCTGTAAAGTGAATGATATTTATAATAAATATCATTTAAGTTATGTTTATGTTTATGTCAAAAAGAAATAACTTTAGGATACCTTGTGGTGCGTCGTCATAAGGCCGCTCTGAAGTAGAAAAAATTTTTGTTTATGTTTGACTTATATCAAATTTTTTATAACAAGCCTCATACAAGAGATAAATAGTAAAAATATTCAAGAGAAGCTAGCGCATTATATGAAAAGATAAAAAGGAATTATACAAATAGACTGAAAAAGTGCACATTCTATTCTAGCGGACAAAGTCTGTAGAATACTCGATATGTATTTAGTGCAATTGTTATTTCTGTACAATAAGTACATAGCTAGGCGATATTTGCAAGCTTTACACATTTCTAAAGAGTGAGTTTTCGATTTTTACTAGAGACTTATGTTTTACGGTTTAAATTAGTTTTCTAAAGAAATTAGATTTATTTTAAAAAGTCTCTTAAAAATTAGTGTTACATTATATTTTTATTCTTAAAATTAAAATTACTATACTGTACTATATTTAATCAATATTTAACCTTCTACACTTTGCACTAAAGAGCGGTCATAATAACTTTGAGAGCAGCACCATCATTAATTATTATATTTTACTAAGATGATAAAATTATATCATAAAATAACAAATATTGACACAAAGAAACCAAGCAAATTTCATTACTTAAGAAATTTTCCGATTATCTTTGAAATTAAAATTATAATTAAGCGTCATGCATATTCCTTATCGAGAATGATCGACGAATTTAAGATTAATTAACCCATTCAGAAATTCTTATGATAATTAATAATTGAATACACGAAAAATCTATAAAACAATATCTATAAAAAACGATTCACTCAATATAAAGCAAACTAGCAATAATTAATGTAAATCTCTAAATAGCTGAGTCACAATTACAAAAACAACGGTACAATTTCAAGTCTGTATCATGTCGTATACGTGAACTGTAACTGTGCGGAGTGCATGTGCAGTCAGAAATTCAGGTGTTTGTTGTTAAGTGTTCAAAGTACGGTCTGAAAAATTTTCAAAACTACCGAACTGTACGAACCTCATATCCCTCCTGTAGTCGAAACAAATTCAGAAAAAGATAAATTTAAATTAAAATAATATCAAACTATTTTCCAATTATAAGTTAAGTATAGTCAAAGTAAGTATTTAACAAGTTATATACATAGTACCAATAAACATGTCATTTAATGTTTGTATTAGAAAAATTCAAACTCAAATTTGTTAAATAAAACCACCACTCAGTTACTTTTTGTCAAAATATAATAAAAATGTAAATTACTTTAAATATGGCCAGTGGATCCTATAATAAATAAATGTATTGATAATTTTGAATTACATATATTTAATAATTTTGCAGTTTTCTCATCCTTAAATTTAATATAACATATGATTATAAAAAAAATATAAAAAAAAATAAAGAAATATTAACGTTAATGGCACATATCCCGCGAAATAAATTCAAATTAATTCAAATATTTGGAAGAAGATGTAACATTAAGAGAATAATTTATTCTTTTGATGAATCAATATAAAGTTAAAATTCTATAATAATTACTTAGGTATTTACATTTTCAACGTCTTTGAATAAAACTTTGAAGCTAATTTATGAAATATGGAAATTAATTTTTTAAACCTGATTGCTTTAATTTAATGTTTACGTCAGATATATTTACAAAATATTAATAAAACTATTCTCTCAATCCTTTAAGTTAAATTGAATTACAGATAACGCGCATACAGAAAAATATACTCACTTCACCATCGCCATTCGAAGCTTCCGTTTGTTTTTCCGGATAGACACCCGCACGCAGGAAGGATGCCTTCCACGAGTCAACGTCATCTTGAGTTTCGCAGCTCAACTCGAGCTGCTTGTAATCCTTATAAACATTCCTGCCCTCAGGATTGAACAATGCGAATAGATGGCGTCGGGACATGAAACCCTGCTCGAGATCGCGCAACTTCAATCCGTCCAATGGCAACATGTATTTCTTTTCTCGCTCCTAAAGGATCCAGAAAAATAAGAAATTATAATTAATAAATGAAGACGAAAATGATTGCCGATTAAAGTTATAAAATAGAGGCAGTACGCGCTACTGTATACGCCTCGCTTTAGCTCTAAATTTCTAAAAAAGAGACAAAGCAAAAAAGGGAGATGCAAGAAATCTAAATTAAAATAAAAAATTTTTTTTTTAATTTCAAGTGCTTAATAAAAAAACATTACCTCTTCATCCTTAAACCATGAGATACTCTCAGAAGTGAGGACGAACCAGTAATCCCTGGAACCTCCCTTCATTATACCGAGATTGTGTATGCACATATAGCCCTTGCGAATAACTTGATTGCCAAGGGTGTGGCGGCCGGCCTTTACCGCATTCTCCGACGACTGTTGGGCGCTGCAACAGAAAGAACGTTACACTGTGAAATCGCGCAGTTTGATTGTATGCGCGTGATTATGGGCGATCGTCAAAGCATAGCGATGAGAATATAGTAAAAAGAAAAAAAATTGCGCGCGCACTGTCATTGTCAAAGAATTCCAGTACTTGTTACAATATAATATGAGGCAGCGTACTAGCAAGAAAATGAAATAAAAGTAACAATAGAAAGAAATAAATAGAGAGAAAAGAAAGAAACGATCGCTATATATGAAAACGGTTTAGATTATTTTTCGTAAAAATCAAGTCAATATCAAAAAGCCGTTAAAATTTCTTGCACATTTCACACTTTTGTCTAAATAAAAAATAACTTTTTTTGACTCTAAGTTCACTTTTTTCTAATATTTATCTATTGAAAAAACTTTTTTCTGTTTTTGAAATACAACAACGACAAGCTAAACATTTATAATAAGCTATATATGTATGTAACATTACTCAAGTTTATTGCTTAATTTAATAACAGTTTTAAAGGTCCAGTATTAACAGCACACTTAAAAATAGTGTAAAAAATGTGTATTTTATTTTGTTTAGTTTATTGTTATTAGTTTTAACTTTTAATATATTATTGTTATGTACGGGATGTTATAAAAACAAAATTAAGTATTGACTAAGAAGCAGCTTTGTGTCGATAGTGTATCTAGGAGAAATCTACTCTAGGCAGTTATGTAGCCATGCCTTAAAGGTAATTTTATACTTGGTCAAAAGCTGTAAAGTATCATTGTTTGTATTTTGCAGTGTTATGATCTGAATTTAATCAATTTGGATTTTTTTAGGTACTTTTAAGTATAGTGTATAGTATTGTTCTATCTATTCTCTAATTCTGTGACTACTGTATATACATACACCCACATCTAAAAAACTTAAAATTAGAAAAATATAAAACTACTTAATACTTATAAAAAACATTTGTTAGAAACTTGTTCAATACGTATAAAAGATTTTCATTAATTAAAATAAGAGCAATAATTACTGATTTCAATAATGCACTATAATGTTTATAAGATTTAATGAGTTTATTGTAATTATTAAACAAACACGATTTATTAGACAATTTAATATAAAAAATTATAACATCTTGAAATTTCAAAAAATAATTACAAAAATTAAGATAACATTGTAAATTTTTATGATAAAGTTTGGAATAAAATAAATTCATCTTTCATAGTTATAGAATTTACAGCTTTTAACGATAAAAAATTTAAATAAATTAACTAAATAAGTAAATACACTCAAACAAATAACACATCAAAAGCAGCATTCAAAAAAAAAAAAAAACACAATGCAAAATTAACACACAATTCATTCGCTTAAATTAAATATAAATAAATTTGTAGATTTGTATATCAACTTTCTATTTCTCTATAAATCTATTGAAAATTAATAAAACAATCAAAATGTGTAAACGAAAACAAGGACTTGCATTTCATTTGAATCATACTTGAAAAATAATATTTGAAAATAATAAAAATCTTGACTTTATTAACTTAACTTTGAATAAATAAAATATACTTTTGGTGTTATTTTCAAATTCACAAAACATTTTTGAACGAAAAAAAAAATCATTTTCTTAATTTAATTATTACAAGAACAAAATGAAAAATAACTAAAATATATTTCCATTAGTATACTAATATAAGAGCATTGAGCACAATATGAAAGGTGAAGTATGTATGCAAGAAATAAGAAAAGGGGCAAAAATAAAAAATCGCAATGAAAATTTTCCGACTTTGATGCATGTTTAATCGGCTCTCTTACCTTTTTGCATTATGGCTACTGGCTGCCGCGCTGCCGGTGTAATTAAATCATTGTTTTTATTTGTGAAGTACAACATGGGCAATGAAAATAGAAAGATTGACATGATAAAGTGAAACAATGGTTAGTGAAAACACGATGAAATGTTACAAGTTATCAATTATTAAGCATGAAAAGTATAAATAGATTTAAAGTTCTCAGAAAAAGAAGAGTTTAACATTAGTTGTAATGTCGAATTTTGTTTGCTTTAAATATACAATTACCAGCATTTTGTTTAAATTTAATTTTCGAATCAAGATGACTCATTTATTTTCTCTTTCTGAACTTATAATGATTGCATTTAATTATTTATTAAAACTTAAAGCAACCCTATCCACTCATTGTAGACTTACATCAATGAGAATAAGTCGATTAGTTATCGACTTATAATAAAAACACAAAAGGTTTTACGTAGAGATTTAAAACAATGTACATAAGTAAATTTGGAATTATTTTTTATTATTAAATTTAGGTATAATTTTAAATCTAATAATATTAAGTAAAATTTATTTTTGTACTTTATTTAGTCGGTAACTACAAATTGACTTTCTCGAAGCCTTATTAAACCTATACAGTTTGTACAATAAATATTTTCAATAAATTATTCCATAAAAAGTAGCACAATGAAAATTCTACTTTAAAAATAAACATGAATTTTATATAAAAAAAAATGAGTGATTCACTGCTAATATAAGGCGAGTTAATACTAAAGAATTGTGCAATCTAAATGTGCTGTTACAAAAATAAAAGAGAATCAAGAAAAAGGTGAGGTCAAAGATGATCAAGCATAGTGGCCTTAGCAGACATGCATCGTTTAATTAAAGGAAAATAAAAAAAAATAAAGAAAATGTGCAAGGATTTTTGTGTGGTGCTGCACATATTGAAATTTCTCGGTAGAACAGTCGCCACTAAGCTGGATATGCAAGTCTAATGTGTGCAAATTATCGATAAAACAAATTTTGATTTTATCATGATTAATTATTAAGTATGTCTTTCTTAAAAGACACTATTCCTATAAAGTCATGCTACGAAACATTACTTTTGAGGAAAAAAATGTTTAGGTTCATATTTTTATTGATAAAAATAAAATAATTTGCATAAATATTCTAATTAGATAAGATCGAAGTAATTATTACTTTTATTTTAAAATTTTGCTGTCAAAAGATGAAATTAAGGGAAATAAACCATCATTAATTTAATATTTCTATCCTCATATGTGCGAAGTAAAGTGTTTCGGTGTAGTATTAGAAATGTAATTACGAGGGCAGTTGGTTGTATGTGCGTTGCTACTTGTCGTAAAATTCATTTATATATAATATTTTCATTTTCTTAAATAAATTTTTTTGCATTAATTAAAAATTTAACTTACTTTGCGAAACCAATAAAGTCCTCGTGATTGGTGTTCATATATGCAAGCTCACAGTCTACTAGTAGAATAAGCTGCTCTTTACACATCTGTTCTCGTTGCCTTACGTGAGTAGTGATAATTCGTTCTGTTTCTTCCCGTAATCTAGGATATCGTGACATCTGTAAGCATGTGAAAATGTTAAATTAATAAATAAATAGGCATTCATTGCAAGAATATTTTAAAGTACAAAGTATTACAAGATGAATCTATGTAGGAAGTATTTGTAAAGATATTCAACTTACCCGATCTGTACAAATACGCACAACGTTGCTAAGTTCTTGCACGACTAGATCCACACATTTAAGACTAGGCTCCTTGAGCCTATTAATTTGTTTTTTGACTATAGCCTCAAAAGCCATATCAGGAGTAAAAAGACCGACTCGAATACCTAAAATTGAAATAGATTTCGTAAAATTGTAATTGCAAAAATTTATATATATGTGTACATTTTATAAATCCGTAAATAAATTTTAGTGTTAAATTTTTGGGTTTTTTTTCTTTAAAGAACATACCATGGATATTCCTAATAGCAAAAGCAATCTCCCTTCGAAGTTCTTTCTCATCGAATTCCATCTTGACGATTTCAAATGGAAACCTTTCATGAAACAATCGGTTGATCTTGGCACCACCGCTCAACTCCATAGTGTTAATCTGGGCTGAGCCTGAACCTTCGATAGTCCTTTCAAAATCTGATTGCAGTTGTTGTATCATCCTTAAAAATTTCTTACTTTTAATCGGGTGAAGAAATCATTGTTCAGCTAATGTTAATTATTTGGGTAGAGAGCCATGATATTAATCATTGCAATCGATCTAAGTTGTTACTATTTACTTTAAAAATTCACAAACTCATGAAAATTTCAGCATTTTCAAATCAATTATATTTCAGTAGCGGCCTTTCCTTGTTATGGATAGTTGTGTGATCAAAACTGGTTAGAAATAAAAAAATATAAATAAAAAGTTTATGAAATAATTTATGGTTGAATATGCAAAAGATTTAAAAAAAGTTTGTTATAAAAAAATTAATCTAAGTAGTTAGAATTGTACAATTATCTCTATATTTATTTCGTTTTATTTTATTTTATTTATATTGACTAGAAAATTATTAAAGATTTATAGACACCTAAATATTAAATTACACACTAACTTTCTTTTTACCTCCTATAATATATTATTTCTCAATATGGAAATAGTAAATATTATGGATTTGTTACTTTATTTTTTAGCTAGACCATATAACGATTTATCCAAATTGTACTCCAAGTTATAACTAAGATTAAAAATAGTTATACATACATATATAAAATTGCAACATGTATGAAGCAGCATTAATTGAACTACATTAAAATCATATATATACATATAATTTTAGGTGATAATATTTTATCATACTTTAGGTGACTACAATCTACTGAGAAAACAAAATTATACAGAAACATTAATTTATATTCTATTTCATTGTTCTATAAACTATCTAAAATACATTTATTGCAAAGTGTTTCTATATAATGTGTTTTATGATAAATAATATTTAACTAATATATCAAGTCATGCATATAGCTTTTTCAATTAAAAATCATAAAATTAAAGTGATTAAAGATTCTCATGCAAAATGAGCACACAACTGGTTAGAGGGCACCCAAATAAGGAAGAATAAAATACCTACAGAAACATTTGAATTGATCTGAAAAACAAAACAAAAAATTGTCTAAAATTTCAGGACCCTCCACCCAAAAAGAAGTAATCTAAAAAAGAAAGAGAAATGAACTCTTAGTGCTACGATAGATCATTTAATTATCAAATGATCTATTTTTGCGCCTTTGTTCTCCGGATAAAGTAAAGCTTTAAAAAGTCAGTTAAAAATATATAAACATTGATTTATTATATTTATACAAGATATTGTGTAAGTTGTGAAAAACAAAATAATATAATAATAATGTGAAAATAGTCATTTTAACTAATGATGTCTATTCTAAGCTACTCTAATAATTTGCATACATTCCAACACTAATATAAATGAAGTGACTTACTGTAACATGGCTTTTGTCTTTATAGCAGGATCATCTGGCCTAAAATGTTTGTACTGTTCCACATCCTTTTCTAAAGCAAGCAACTGCTTTTGCAGTCTATCGCGTAATGCAGGTAGCGTGTCTCTGATGTGATTTGTCAACTGCTGATTGAGAACGCGTTGTAGGTATGGAGTGCCTAATCTCTCTGCCAGATGTCGATATGAAGGATGACTAAAAAATTGGAAAAATATAGCATGTCTTTGTATTTTCAATTCTTCTTCAAGGATAAATTCTATTTAAGTATTGGGAAATAGTAAAACGTAAGGTTGTAGTTTTTTTTAGTAGTCTAACATTCAGAAACCTAATAAATAAATTTTCTATAATTATTCTTAATACATTTAATAGACAGTTATTCTTAGTCTAAAACTAATATTTAAAAAAAAATTGCTCTTACAGATAAATAAAAAATACCTTAAAAAGAATTTCCGTTCAGCTGCCAAAGCTGCTTTTATATCCTTACGACCTTCAATATCCTTTTGACTTCTATTAACTACTCCTATATAACCTCTTCGTAGAGGCAATAATTTATTTTCCAAAATATCTCTTGCATCAGTGCCATCGTCCATAAGATCCAGCTTAGTAATGACACCAATAGTACGTACACCTGTGTAAGTTAAAATGTTAAAATAATTTTCATGTTATAATCAATGTACTTCAATAATAAGACTGGTGGTTTCACTATCAATAATTTATTAATTTAAAACAATGTAGTTTCGGCCCTCTCAGTGATTATGATCACTCTGACGCTCTTCAGGTTAAAATTAATTAAAGATAACTTAAAAGCTAGCGCAAAAGGTGTTTAGTAGCTGAGACAACAACAGTCCGAAACAATATTTAAAGAAATCTTATTATTGAAGTATATTCCACATTATCATTCGAGTCAACTTTATAATTCTTATAATTAAATTTTAATTATTTAATAAATAAACTATTAAACTAAATGAAGTGGCTCTTTAACTCATATGATTACAATTATTCCAGAGCTATTTTATGTTTGCAAATTCTAAATTTATAAACAGCAAAATTTAAGCACAGGTCACTAATTAAAGTCAAACAGTTGCATAAAATAATAATTTTTTAAACGTTCACCTTAAATAATGCTCATGCATTTACTTTGAGCTTTAGAGAATCTCACCTTGGGGATCCACCTCCTTGGCAAGTTTGAGAGCATCGCTATTGGCTAAATCAGTATTAGCAGGTGTGACTGCTAATATCAGACAATTTTCGCGCTTAATAAACTGAAAAATCATTCCTTTGATTTGAGCCTCAATATCCGCCGGTTGATCACCGATCGGTACCTTCGTTAACCCAGGCAAATCAATGAGAGTCAAATTGAGTACTGTAAACAAAATTGATAAATTAATTTAAAGCGCAATTCAAGCCTAGACAGAAAAAAAAATATTTTCGTCGCGAGAAGAATTATATTATATCTTTCTTTAAAGATAGTAGCGGAGTTTTGTTTAAATGTCTTTTGGATCTCTTTTATCTCATTTCATCCGGACATATTAAATTATTCATTATTTAATAACGTTGCAATTTCTTAATGATCAGATTTTTTTGTAATAAAATAAAGCTAATTGTATTTCGAATGTAGGTACAACAATATTAATAATACTTTTAGATAATTATTGAACCATTTTATTCAATATAAAAGCCTTGAAAATTTTAAACTCTAGATATATTTGATAAAACCATATCGATAGTTAATTTTAAAATGCTCATTAAAATTTTACTAAAAATCTTTTGCACAAAATGTACTGTAATTCTAGATTTGCACTGTAATTCTAGAACCTCGAGCAAAAATTGATAAAATTACTGTATGCAGCATGAGTCACGTTAAATCTAGTGAGAATCCTACGAAGAGCTCTAATGACTCAGATTAATTACAACCGTGCTGTGCATCAATGTTTACCATTACATTCTATTACAGACGTCTAATATCATTGTCCTTAACTATCAGTGCAAATTTCATTGTGCTCAACTATCATCAACTATCATAATACTTCCTTCTCGGAACAAACAAATCTTTTTCAACAAAAGCTAAACCCTCGTCAACAAAAAAACACAGTTTGCCTCATCTCGCTAAATCCAATTCTCCGCGCGCTTCCGAATCTGAAACAAAGTCCTCTATCTCTCTCTCTCACGCGAACAATTATCTCGCTATACAGTGCATGAAAAAAAAAAAACGTCGTCCATTGTCGGCACGTTTCTCCTGAAACGGCTGCTGCGAACAAAGCTTTACAAAAAAAAGCGAGAGAGCAAAAAAATAGTCTCGGCAAACGGCGTACCGTTGGGCGAGTAGACTCTCAAGTTGATGGGCAGGTTTGAAATGCCCTTGTTGCTGCCGGTCACGCGGTCCGTTTCGCCCTCGATCTCCTTGCGCACCTCGTCGAAGTCCACGAACTTCTTGCCCTTGCAGTGTAGAAACTCGGCCCATTCTGAAACAGAAAAACAATAACCATTAGCTTACGTTATAACGTAAAAATACAAGACAGCAATACGCACGCACGGCAGGGAAAGTTTGCGCGATTTACTTCCGGGAATGTACATTCGCGCTTTGATGCTCGTATATGCATTATCCGAGAGTTTACGCGACGAGCCATACGCGATGGCAATGAACTCGATTTCCTACTTATCGTTTGTACGTATGCGCGAACGCAGCTGGCATATACAGGCGCAGGAAGTGCGATAACGCAAAACGGACGTCCACGGGGCTATGTGTCCGCGCGGCGCGGAGATGATGGAACGCACGATGCGCTTTTTCGTTTTTATCTCGGGAGAGCCAGAGAGCGCATTCGGTGAAAGGGAGAGTGACGCGCAGCCTGCAAGCTCGCTTTTCTGGAACGAAAGCGTGGGTGTGTGTATGGATTATGTAGGGTAGTCGATATTTGGTGGGAAGCGCTGTGTATGTTTCTTTTTAAGCTTGACGTTTGTTGCTTTTGAAGAGTTGTAGGGTAAAAGGAGTTTAACTAAGATGTTATATTTTTTACTCTTTGGTGTTATAAGGAATAAGGACTGGAGAGTATTATTCAATGAAGAAAAAAAATCCGATAAAACGTTGAAATTCCAAGTTTTTTCCGAGCCCTTAAAGAACGACCGAAATCTAGGAAAAGTTTCAAGGCACTCAGCGCAATTAACCCCGCCGAACTCTGCCAAACTATCTCGTGCACGCTGCACGTGAAACGCTGTGAAGCCACCTACATAAATGAAATTACAGACTATCCAAAAGCCTAAATCCAATTCCGCGCGAAAATCCTAGAGTCCAGTCTCCCACCACAGATCTACACCCATGACTTTCAACATCAACAGCCAATTGGACGGCTAGAAAGAAAAACAGGATCACCTCCTCTTTTTTTGCGCGGAAGAAAGTTTTCCACGATGATGCCGCGAACTTTCGCGTTCTCCGATGTGCGCAAAGGCCATTATTCCGCTCCCCAGGCTCATTTTTATTTCGACAGCAGTTTTCCCTTTTTTTTTGTCTCCCCCTCTTGCCGTCGCGCTGGAAAAGTGGAGTACGGAATGAATCGATAAGGCGCCTGCATATATAAATATGCGCGCGCGCGCGGCCCGCACACGCCGGGGCTGACAAGGAAAAGTTGCGCCGCGCAGTCGCAGGTTCATTTAATGGGTAAATATTGTTTCGGAAAAATGTGATTTTCTAGGGGGGTGGAGTGCTGAGCGAGCTATGCGGAGTTGGGATTGCTGATTGGAAGTTTGCCTTTTGGTTTTTCGGGTTTATTGAAATTTCATTTTTTCGCTTTGCTTTGGGATTTATGAGTTTTAGTGAGTTTTTTTTATTTGAGATAGGTATCTTATTTTTACGATTTCAAAAAGTTAATAAAAAAACATTATTTATGAAATTCAATTAAACAATCTTTTATTATATATTAAAAAAGTTATCAATTATCGACCTTTCGTTGTAATTAAAACGAATGCTCGGCGATAAACTTTGTAATATAGACAGTATCGATTGCTGATAAAGGTAACATTTTTATGAGAAATTTTTGTGTTAATTTAAAATATTTTTGAATTATATCCTTACTCATATTACTATTATACTAATAATACCGAAAAAGCAATTGCTTGATTTTTTCATTATCAATCCATCAATAATATGATAAAGTTCAAAGAGCTGGAAAACGCGGTTACGCCCTCTATTTTTAATCAAAATAAATTGAAACTTTTTGAGTTCTTCTCATAAACTTGATAACTTAGTTAAAAAAATATAACTTTTAATAAAAAATACTATTAAGCTAATCAAGCTTATTAAAAACGCCTTCTTAAGTGTGCGTAAATAAATCTGATGTCATGCGATATTAATTGAAAATGCGTATCTTAATTTATAATCCGACGTGATAAGGGTATCCGTAAAAGATCTGTAAATAAGCATTCATTCTAAAGTTCAAAAAATTTATACTATACAAATTTTATCAATACAAACATATACTACTTTTTTATTTACTACAGTCTCGTTTGAACGTTCATAAAAACAAAATCAATATAAAAATTGCTCGAATCGCCAAAACTGTACCGAATCCATAAAAATATTAATTTATTAAACTGTAATAGTCAAAATTTTAATAGTCAATTAAAATATTGTATTAAAGCACCTCTTTGCTTAAAAAAATATATGAATAACTTTAAACGCTTTCGTCTCTCAATCATCCGAATGTAGCTCGCTCCTCCTTTCAAATGGAACAAATCCAACGTCGCCTAATGGATTATTCCCTAGAATACCAGAACAATAAAGCTCCTTTACATCGTAAAACTTCACCCTCCCCAACCCCCAATCCACATTTCCCTCAAAAAATCTCAAGCGACCCAATTCCCCGCGATACATCCACCAAATTACCATCCCCTCCAACAATTACGCCATCTCACCAAAAAAAGGGACACGCTAACGATCCCCGCATCTCAATCCTCACCCATCCAAGGTCACACACCAGTCATCCCTCAAAACCGAACCACCCTCCCCGAGCATCTCCAGGTCCAACAAAAAAAGCTCCCTCATCACCGAAAGAAACCCAAGAAGGCCGCGCAGCTCCCGAGTTGTCAGCGACAACAATGTCCAGAGCTCCAGCTCCTCCTCTCCTCAATACAGACATACACAAAAGCCGCCTCGTCGTCGGCGCACGTCTCGCTCTCTCATCAGTGCCGCGCATCATCAAGCGCTCGCGGCGACATTAATAAATCGCAGAGAGAGAGAGAAGCACGCGGCCGGGCATCCTAATAGAATCAATATAGTCTCAGCCGCGCCTTAGCGTCTCCCTCCTTCTCGTTCTCACAAAAGAAAACACATTAAACGGCGACGGCAGGTCAATGGGTTAACCGCTCGTGGCGTAGTCTTTTTCCACACACACAGGCCCTCGAGGAGCTTGCGCGCAAGGGAGGCAGCAGCAGCAGCAGCAGTGTATTATCGACCCGCGACGGCGCAGCAGCAGCAGCAGAGAGAGAGAGAGCCGAATGCGATTAAAAGCGCCACCCCGCGCGCGATATTCAAGTTCGCGGCGAGAGGAGAGGGACGGGGATTAGCGATCCGGGATCGATGCCAGGCAGTTTTGGTTAATTCGATTAGCATGATTAGAAGGAGAGACGTCTTGTTTGCTTGCCTCGCTGGAATGGGACGTTTTGTGTTTTAATGCAGGGTGGGATGGAGATGGAATCTTTATTAGCTAATTTGAGGAGGGGAAGTGGACAAGGGGATTTAGTGGACGTTAATGCCATCGCTCTTTTGTAATCTCAGAGGAAAATATAATAAATGTGGAATTGAGGGGGAGGAGGGCGTGAGTCGGAATTGCGCCGGAGTGGATTCGCACTCTGGAGCGCGCTCTGCGATGTGATTGCGGGATTTGTGTGGGAGATGGATATATACAGGCGGTGAAACGAGAGAAGCGAGCTTGAGCGGAGTTTGTTGGAAGTATGGAAGTGGAATATTGCTTCTTTTTAATTAATTTACGGAATGGGAAAGGAGAAATTAAGCTTTCTTTCGTTTTTTTTCTTTTTTTTTTAAACTTTGAAGGAAAACTTTGCCTTAATCTGATTCGCTTAATAAGCGTATGACGTGACGTGACCTATTAGCGTTTGCGTACACCTCCGTTTTTCGCTATAATTACCAGCTCTGTGACTTGTATTCTCGAGTTTGATATTTAAAAATATTCTTTCACGTTAATAGACCTCGCGTTATTTATAATAAGCTGCAATTTTCTAATTTGCTATTCAACGCTATTCGCCGCATTTTACCATAGATATTCCCTCAAGTTACATTATAATTCAATAATCTATCAAGCGAGCGAATAATCAGCCGGAATTACATGTTAATAAGTTATAGATAATCAATACCTGGATTACACTCGCGGCAACCGTTGCGCTCATCGTTACATTTTACCGAACACCGAATGCTCACCCAACACAAATAGCGACATTAAAATTTATTTTAGTATCTCTTAAAAGAAACCAGGCGCTCAGCGCAACATCAGCGCGACATTTATTTTTGCTATCTCCGCTTATAGAGTCCAAAAGCGTGACGTCGCATATAGATAACGATTGACAATTGACGAGCACAGCGTTACAACACAGCCGAGAAAAAAATATAAACTCGAAGAACGCGCGGGACCGCTGCGAACCATACATTCACACGAGAGCCAACCAGCC